>PVKV010025358.1:0-29785 GCA_004027835.1 Alouatta palliata
GCAATTCTCCTGCCTCAGCCTCCCGAGTAGCTGGGACCACAGGCACGTGCCACCATGCCCAGCTAATTTTTGTATTTTTAGTAGAGACGGGGTTTCACCATGTTGACCAGGATGGTCTCGATCTCTTGACCTCGTGATCCACCCGCCTCGGCCTCCCAAAGTGCTGGGATTACAGGCGTGAGCCACCGCGCCCGGCCTCCTACCATCGTTCTTAATAGCTCCTTGGCCACTGGCTTATTTGTGAAGTGTTCATCCCATGGCCTCTGGTACTCACTGTCTCCTCATTTTCTTCTCTTTCCTAGAGCCTCAGCTTAGTCTCCTTGGTGTTGGTGTCGCTCAGGGAGCTGTCTTCAGTCCCTGTCCATGTCACTGTCACTGCCCTCTCCCTGGGCAGGACCCTGGCTCCACCCTTCTGCCCATTTTCCAGGGTGCAGCCAGAGTGCTCTGAGTTGCAAATGAGATCATGCCACACCCATTTGTAAACTCACTAATTGCTTTCAGGCAAAATTCCAGACAGACTCCTTAACACCAATATAGAAGGCTGGACAAGGTTCAGGTACAAGTAGTTTGTTTGGGAGGTGACCCAGAAAGAGGAGTGGGGAAGGGAGGCAGGGAAGGGAAGGCAGCCGACACAGGAAGCACTGAAGCCTTAAGTCACGGCCGGGTGTGGTGGCTCACACCGGTAACCTCAGCACTTTGGGAGGCTGAGGTTGTAGGATCACTTGAGGTCAGGAGTTTGTGACCAGCCTGGCCAATGTGGTGAAATCTTGTCTCTACTAAAAATACAAAAATTAGCTGGGTGTGATGTCACACACCTGTAATCCCAGCTACTCAGATGGCTAAGGCAGGAGAATCGCTTAAACCCGGGAGGCGAAGGTTGCAGTGAGCCAAGATGGCCACTGCATTGCAACCTGGGCGACAGAGCAAGACTCCGTCTCGGGGTGGGGGAGCTAAAAGGAAGAGCAGGTCACGGCTGTGGGTGTCTGGGCTCAGTCCCACTAGGGCCCTCTGGAGACTACCTAGACGCCTCAGAGTTGTCCCACCTGAGGGAATTGGGGTATTTAACTAGCAGTCCCCCAGCCTCTATCTCTGTTCTCTGACTCTGAGCTAACTCACTCTCTCGCACGCACTCTCTCTCTCCCTCCGTCCCCCAGCCTCTATTCTCTGACTCTGACCTCTCTCTTTCTCCTTCTTTTTCTTCTCTGTCCTTTCTCCTTCCTCCCTCCCTTCTCCCCTCATGGACCACAGGCATAGCTGATTGGACCAGGGATAAATAACTAGGCCAATCATTCCCCTTGAATTCCAGAACTGGGCAGTGGGTCTGGGCTTGCACTTGAACTGTGGACACCTAACCTTGAGAGCAGTGTTGGACCACGTGCCCTGGGAGAAACGGGAAGCCAGAATTTACAGACTCGCAATGGGCGCTCAGAGAGACAAGCAGAGGCAGGTACATGCAGCTTCAGACAAACTGAAAGAGCAACCTCAGCCCAGGACAGTTTAGTTTCTGATTCTATTGATAGATTCTCATGAGGCTGGGCCATATTTCCTGCACTTGAGCTTTGTGAGATAAGTGTTTTCTCAAAACAAATCTCACTTCTGCTGAAGAATGTCACTTGATTTTCTGTAAATTGTAAACACACACACACACACACACACAACTAAGAAATCCACCATTCAATCCTCTATCCCCATTTGTTCACATGTGGCTTCCTACTCCACAAAGAAACAGATACTACCATTCTCAACATCCCACTTAGTCCATCACAACCTTTGAATGGCTCAGATGCTTCCATCTTTAGGGAGGCAGAGGCAGGAGGACAGCTTGAGCCCAGAAATTCGAGACCAGTCTGGGCGACATAGCGAGACCCCGTTCTCCACAAAAAGGAAAAAAACAAAAATAAAGGCCGCTGCAGCCCCTCACCTCTTGAAAAAAATAAAAAAATAAAAAAATTAAATAAAAAAATAAAAACAAAACACCATTCTTACCTCTTTTCTTTTTCTTCTTTCTTTCTTCCTTTCTTTTCTTCCTTCCTTCCTTTTTTTTTTTTTTTTTTTTTTTTTTGACAGAGTCTTGCTCCGTCCCCCAGGCTGGAGTACAATGGCGCAATCTCAGCTCACTGCAATTTCCTCCTCCTGGGTTCAAGAGATTCTCCTGTCTCAGCCTCCCAAGTAGCTGGGATTACAGGTGGGCACCATCACACCTAGCTAATTTTTGGATTTTTAGTAGAGACGGGGTTCTGCCATTTTGGCCAGGTTGGTCTCGAACTCCTGACGTCAGGTGATCCACCCACCTCAGTCTCCCACAGTGCTGGCATTACAGGTGTGAGCCATCACACCTAGCCTCTTAACTCTCTTTCTCCTCATAGCCAAGTAGCCAAGCCTATAGAAAAAGTAGTCCATACCTGCTGTCTCCACTCGTTAGTCCTTACTTGCACTATTATTTCGTGGGAAGGTATTTCATTTTGAAGATGTGACTTGAAGTGTCTGTGGGATATATAGGTTCGTAGACTATGCAGGGGTGGAGCTCAGAACTCAGATACGGTCTGGAGATACAGATTTAGCATTCTGTGATTTAAAAAGTAATGAATGCATATGGTAGAAAAAATCAGACACAAGAAGGGTGATAAATAAATCTCTCATCAAACACCACCTAATTCCCACCTAATTCCAGCTCCTTCCCAGAGACCACCTTGTATAGCCTTCCAGATATGCTAGCTTCATGGGCATGGGACCTATGCAGTCACATAAAGACCTACACTTAGAAGGAACCTGAATTCATTTAATGATTTGCTGTCACCATTCTGAAACTCTTAATTTTTGAATAAGGGACCCCACGTTTTCATTTTGCACTGGGCCTTGCAAATTATATAGTAGATCCTGTTTCCAGCTATATTCCTGCATAAACATGTAATATACCTATATACTCCCTCCTCCCACCTGCTTTGCTTTTAGCATTTGATTATTCTTAAAACAATGTGTGTGGATGAAATTTCCCAGGGACAAGATGCAATAGTCAGTAGTGCTGTTCACGAAATATTTCTGCTTCTGTAATTTCTAGACACATGGCAGATATATGCTGGAATTGCATTTCTTGGCTCCCTAGTGGTTGGGTAGGACTAAGTAATTAGTTTTGACCAATGAGTAATGAGTAGAAATGAGTGCTTTTCTAGGTCAGAGCTTTTTTTTTTTTTTGGTAACTTTATATTCTTTCCATCACGAGATCACAAGGCCAGAACACTTAATTGCTGCTGTGAGAATCTCCAGAGTTCTCATTAAAGAGTTCAAGACAGTGGCTGTTCCATTAGCCTTGATCTCTGAGTGACTAAAGAGAGCAGAGCCTTCTGGGAGACCCATGAGGGACATGCAGTGTGGGTGAGAATTAAATCATCGCTGTTATAAGTCATGAGGCTCATATCTGTAATCCCAGCACTTAGGGAGGCTGAGGCGAGAGGATCACAAGGTCAAGGGTTCGAGACCAGCCTGGCCAACATAGTGAAAACCCATCTCTGCTAAAAATACAAAAATTAGCTGGGCATGGTGTCACGTGCCTGTAATCCCAACTACTCAGGAGGCTGAGGCAGGAGAATCGTTTAAACCTGGGAGGCAGAGGTTGCAATGAGCCGAGATTGTGCCATTGCACTCCAGCCTGGGTAACAAGAGCAAAACTCTGTCTTAAAAAAAAAAGAGGAAGTTTTGCTGTCATCCAGGCTGGAGTGCAGTGGTGTGATCTCGCCTCACTGCAAACTCTGCCTCCCGGGCTCAAACAATTCTCCTCCCTCAGCATCCTGAGTAGCTGGGATTACAGGTGCCTGTCATCACGTCCAGCTAATTTTTATATTTTTAGTAGAGATGGAGTTTTGCCATGTTGGCCAGTCTGGTCTGGAACTCCTGATCTCAAGTGATCTGCCCATCTTGTCCTCCCAAAGTGCTGAGATTACAGGCGGGAGCCACCATGCATGGCCAGGCTAATGTTCTAAGCATCAGGCTTTACCTGTGAATCTTCTCTTTTTACAGGCGAAGATGACTGGATCACTTGGATTCCCAGCGGGAAAGCAATGGCATACTCAGAGTCATGTCCATCCTCACTGCTTTCCAGTCTCCCGAAAGGGAAGCCAGGTGGTAAGGGGGTCCCTCATGCAGTTCGCATGGGTGGGAATATACAAATTAGCTCAGACTGGAAAAGTAAAAATCTACTCCGCCAACAGAAATGAATCAAGTCAGCTGCAAAGATAACAGGGAACAATATTTCTCTGTAGCTGTAAAGTGATAATATCACCCCCCATCTTTGAGTGACTACTGAAACATTGTCCTTTAAAATCACAGACCGGTGGGGCGTGGTGGCTCACGCCTATAATCCCAGCACTTTGGGAGGCCAAGACATGTGAATCACAAGGTCAGGAGATCAAGACCATCCTGACCAACATGATGAAACCCCATCTCTACTAAAAATACAAAAAAATTAGCCAGGCATGGTGGCACTCACTTGTAGTCCCAGCTACTCGGGAAGCTGAGGCAGGAGAATTGCTTGAACCTGAGAGGCAGAGGTTGCAGTGAGCTGAGATCGCGACACTGCACTCCAGCCTGGGCGACAGAGCAAGACTCTGTCTCAAAAAAATAAAAATAAATAAAATAAAGTCACAGACCATCAGAAACTTTGCTGTTTGAAATTAGGTTACTAAGACTGAAATATTCCAATTTAGCCTGGAGGATGTAAGTCATCTTGACACAGAGAAGCAGTCTCGATTTACAACTTAGGAGCAGAGATTCAGATAAAGAGTTTCTGGACACATTTGACATTTATCTTAGCTTTGTTGCTTCCAAGGAAACAGGGCCGTGGGTCCCCTTTGCAATCCAGATTTGAGGTTGACTGCTTTGTACAAACCTGCTTTGCTTTGAGTCTATCAAAACATGACTTCATTTAGATTTTATCTAAACTCCACTTTCCTCAGAAACCTGTAATAAATCACTGTCTTCCTTTGTTTGGTGATGTCCTGAGGCATCTCTGGTGGGTGGTGTCCCCCACTGAATAGGTCAATACACCTAACTTTGTTGGACTGCCACTTTGTCCCTGGTGATCTTGGGCTGATTGGTCTAGGTACAGAGCAGGGTGGAGAGTAACTCAGGGTCAAGCAAGAAAGATCCTGCAGAGAAATAAAGCCCCTCCACCCTCAGCACCCCCACCCCTGCAGATCTGATTTCCCCTACCAACTGCAGACCAGAGTATTATAAGGGGCAGTGGAAGAAGAGGAGGAGACCTTTATTCACCCAGAGCTCCTATACCTTAGGGGCTGAATAAAGGGTGGTAGAAATGAATAAATCAATCTGAGTGGGTCTTGGGGCAGTGGAAAGATCTCAGCCCTTTTCTGAGGCACAGTGGAAGCTCAGGGTCTTGTGACATTTGCAGGGCTGTCCCTTTTCCCCAACAGAAATGAATCCAAAAAAGAGAAAGGAAAGGGGGAAAAGGGAGAATTCTAAAAATGTCTGTCCTCTGAACACCATCTTTGTGTAGGCATCCGGGGGAGGCCAGCTGGGGCGAGGTCATCTGCCAGCCAGGCCCATAGGATTTGGTCCTTCTTGTTTATCGCGGCCACATCTGGGGCAACTGCCAGGGCCCGCCCCCACTCCGCAATCATTGGAAGAGATCCAAGTTTAAGGCTCCCGCTAAAAATCAGCCTGTTTCATCTTGCAGTTACTGCGAGGGGACTTGCTGTGGCCCCATCTGGGAGAGTTGAGCCCTGAACCAGCCCCGTGCAGGGAGGGAGCCTGTCACCATGCCAGCCTGCTGCAGCTGTAGTGATGTTTTCCAGTATGAGACAAAGTCACCCAGATCCAGAGCATGAATTATGGCACCATTAAGTGGTTCACGCGTGTGATCATCTTTTCCTACATTGAGTAAGTGGGATGCCGGGAGGACCCCAGGTCTCTGCAGTGATTGACAGCACAGAAAGCCCCAGAGGGCAGCTTCAGGTGCATCTTCTGAATCTTAAATGGTTTTCAAATCTGAGACGTGCTCTCACACGGGAGGGGGAAAGCAGCATCAGGCAGGAGGAAAGGGGGCCAGGCCACAGCAGAGAGAAGCCACGGCAGGCAAGTGGAATTCATTTCTGCTCTACTCCAGGCCTGCTAGGAAGAGCAGGACAGGGTGTGCCTGGGGAAGGTGGGAAAGTGCAGGGCAACACCCTGGATCCCAGGGAAGAGACAATTTCTCAGGACATTCCTGGAGACCACACTGGCACCTGAGTCACCGTGCTTAGGAGAAACAGGACTAGGCTTGTAAATGTATTATAACTTTAGGTCGTCAACGTCAGGAAGGCCCTGCTTTTTAGTTTTTGTTTTTGTTTTTTTCTAAAAGAAACTTACTGAGATATAATTTATGTGCCACACAATTCACTATTTATTTTTTTACGATTCACTATTTAAAGGGTACAATTTAATGGTTTTCAGATTATTCACAGAGTTGCAACTATCCCCACAGTCAATTTTAGAATGTTTTCATCAACTCGAGAAGAAACCCCACACTCCTTTGCCATCATTTCCAACACGGTTCCCCCTCCTTCCCATCCAGGAATCTGCCTTCTGCCTCTATGGATTTGACCGTGCTGGACATTTCATATAATTGGAACCACACAATATATGGTCCTTTGTGGCTGGCTTTTTTTCACTTAGCATGTTTTCAGTGCTCATCCATGTTGTAGCATGTGTTGATACTTCATGCCTTTTTTTTAAATTATTTTTAATTTTTCTGAGTACATAGTAGGTATATATGAGGTAAATGATATGTTTTGATACAGGCATGCAATGTGAAATAAGCACATCATGGAGAATGGGGTATTTTATTCCCTCAAGCATGTATCCTCTGAGTTACAAACAATCCAGTTACACTCTTTAAATTATTTTAAAATGTACAATTAAGTTATTATTGACTATGGTCACCCTGTTGTGCTATCAAACAGTAGGTCTTATTTGTTCTATTTTTTGTGCTCATTAACTATTCCCACTTTCCCCCGACCACTGCCCTTCCCAGTCTCTGGGAACCATCCTTCTACTCTCTATGTCCACGAGTTCATTTGTTTTTTAGATCCCACAAATAAGTGAGATCATGCAATGTTGTCTTTCCGTGCCTGGCTTATTTTGCTTACCATAATGATTTCCAGTTCCATCAGTGTGGTTGCAAACGACTGCATCTCATTCTTTTTTATGGCGTAATAGTGCTCCATTGCAAATATGTACCTTTCTTTATCCATTCAGCTGTTGATGGACACTTAGGTTGCTTCCAAATCGCAGGTATTATAAACAGGGCTGTAGCAAACACAGGTATGCAGAGATCTCTTCAATATACTGATTTCCTTTCTTTTGGATATAAACCTAGCATTGAGATTGCTGAAATCACGTGGTAGTTTAATTTTTAGCTTTTTGAGGGACCTTCAAACTGTTCCCCATAGTGGTTAGACTAATTTACATTCCCACCAACAGTGTACAAGTGTTCCCTTTTCTCCACATCCTCACCAGCACTTGTTATTGTCTGTCTTTTGGATATAAGCCAGTTTAACTGGGATGAGATAATATCTCATTGCATTTTTTTCTTTTCTTTTTTTGAAACAGGGTCTGGCTCTGTCGCCCAGGTGGGAGTGCAGTGGCACAATCATGGTTGATTGCAACCTCTGCCTCCTGGGCCTGCATCAGGGCCTCATGACTCTGACTGGTGCCCTATCCTGCTGTGGCTGAGCTGGTATCCAAGATGCAAGACAAAGTCCTGCCCACTCTTCCCTCTCCTCTTCTCAAGCAGAAGGAAAGGGTCCCTTTTAGAGCTATGAGCTGTGCAGCCTGGGACTAGGGGATGGGTAATGCCAGCCCTCCCTTAGCTGCCCCAGCTGGTGTCTCAGTAGGTTGCATGGCTCCCCAGTCCACCGTCTCTGGGCCCGCTTCAGCACTAGGACTCGCTTAAGAGTTGCAGTCCTTATGGCTTGCACTGCCTTTAAAGTTTACTTGGAGACACAGAGCACTGTAGCCTTCAGTGGTGAGGTTTGCAGGAACTCAAGTTCCAACCACTGGGGTTTGTGATTCCCCTTTGGCTAGAGCCGATTTAAATGCCCCTCCATGGGCAGGTGTCACTGAATCTGGTCTGGTTTTCCTATATGCTTTACCAGGACAGCACTGAGTTAAATGCTTCACAATTGCTGTGTTCTTCCTCCCCCAGTGCCCAGAGCAGCTCTCTGTACCATGCCAGTGCTGCCAGGGATGGGGAAGGGGTGATGTCAGCAATTCAGGACTGTTTTTTCTCTCTTCACAGTGCTTCTTTCAGCAATATGGAGTTAAAACTAGGTACTATGTGTGCTCACCTGATTTTTGCTCTTCACTGGTCCAGTTACGAGGCATGTTGTGTGGATGCTCCTGGCACTTGTCGGTGTCCATGGGGTGTGCATGCCGTGGACCAGATACTCATCCCCGTTGCAGTCCATGCCTTCCAGGTAGCTGTCGTCCTCGGGGCAGTAGCAGATGTAGTAGCTAATGCCCTCCTCCTCCTCGGGGAGGCCCTCGTCATAGTCCTCCTCCTCAAGGGTGTTGTTCACATGGCTGGAGCTGGAGTCGTCATCGGGGCTGTGGTTGTGGCACTCCTACTCCTCGGGCATGGGGTTCTCTGGCCGCAGGGCGGCCAGTTTCAGGCCCTTGGGCACATAGTCCTTCAAGGGCCGTTCCACGTCTTCGCTCCTGGCCGGGACAGGGCCCAACCTCGCCCCGTGGTCCAACCTGCCACTCCCTATGCTCTCACGCTTCCAGCGGTCCATGGCAGGCACTCACGCAGCCATCATCTCCTGGAGGCAGCCACTGTGGAAGGAACACTGCGCGCTACAGATGACAGGCAGGCCGGCAGCCTGGGACATGCAGCAGTGACGAGCTCAGCCAAGGCAGGGCTCCGGGCGGGAGTCGCCAGGCCCCTGGCAGCTCAGGATCCTGGATGCACTAAATGCCTGGCCAGGGCTGGGGGCTGCTGCAGCGCTCTGCGGTCCCGCCGAGTCGCTACGTCCGCGAAGCAGAGCTCCACAGCGAGCCCGCGCAGAACCGCACACGCCTTCTGCCACTTCATGCCTTTTTTAAATTTAATTTTATCTTTTCAGATACGGGGTCTCACTGTGTTACTGTTGGTCTCAAACTCCAGGACTCAAACAATCCTCCCACCTTGGCCTCCTGAAGTGTTAGGATTACAGGCATGAGCCACCATTCCTGGCTGATACTTCATTCCTTTTTATGACTAATACTCCCTTGCATGGATAGAACACCTTTATCCATCTTTTCATCCATTGATGGCCATTTGGATTATTTCTCTTTTTTGGCTATCGCAAATAATGCCGCCATAAACATTGTGTACAAGGTTTTATGTGGATGTGTATTCTTAGTTCTCTTGAATATGTACCTAAGAGTGGAATTGCTGGGTCATATGTTAACTATGTTTCACCTTTGGAGGAACTGTGGAGCTGAATGTCACAGCAGCTGCACCCTTTTACATTCCCACCAACAGAGTATGAGGGGTCCAGTTTCTCCACATCCCCACCAACACTTGTTATTGTTTGTCTTTTTAATTATAGCATGTACCTCCATGCTAATGGGTGTCCAGTGGTAGTTCATTATGGTTGTGATTTGCATTTCCCTGATGGTGAGTGCCTCTTATTCTCTGTGATGATGATGACGGTGACAACATCTATCTATAGAGGGTGGCAGTGTAGTTTACTAAGAGTTAAGGCAACTCATTTTATAATATTTGCTGTGTTTTATTGGCCAAGTCATTAACTTTCCTGAGCCTCCATTTCTGCATGTTTTCATAGGGTTGTGACAATTAAACAAAAAAGGCATAAGAAGCCTTTATCGTGATGACTGACATTGGATAAGAGCTCCATAACTGGTATCTATTTCTAAAAATAATCTTTTTGAATGTATTATATATATGTATATAAAATACATGTATGTAGTTTTATATACATCCTCTCCTTTGACCCTCAAAGTAACCATGTCCCAGTTTGAGAGGTGAGATATGGAAATGTGGATTCTAAAATCCTTCACTTCTTTGAGCCTTTATTTCCTCATCTGTAAAATGGGGAGAATTGTTGTTAGAATATTAAGTGAACTAATAAATGCAAAGTTGTTCGAGAAATATGTGGCACACAGCAAGCCCTTATTAAATGTTAGTTCTTATTTTTAACAAGGCTGTTATTAGGATTATCTTTTTTCCTTTTTTTTAATAGAAACAGGATTTCACCATGTTGGTCAGCCTGGTCTCGAACTCCTGACCTCAGGTGATCCACCCGCCTCAGCCTCCCAAAATGCTGGGATTATAGGCGTGAGCCACCGTGCCTGGCCAGGATTATCATTATTTGATTCATATATTTACAAATCAACAAATATTGAATAAAAAACATATACATTGGGCTGGGTACAGTGGCTCAAACCTGTAATCCCAGCACTTTGGGAAGCCAAGGTGAGTGAATCACCTGATGTCAAGAGTACGAGGCCAGCCTGGCCAACATGGTGAAACTCCATCTTTACTAAAAATACAAAAGCTAGCTACGGGTGGTGGTGCGTGCCTATAATTCCAGCTACTTGGGAGGCTGAGGCACGAGAATTGCTTGAATCCAGAAGGGGGAGGTTGCAGTCAGCCAAGATCATGCCACTGCCCTTCAGCCTGAATGACAGAGCAAGACTCCATCTGAGAAACAAAAACAAAAACAAAACAAAGCATATGCTGAAATAGAAAATAAGACGTATTACTTAGACCAGCTATCACAGGACAAATGGAAAAGAGCATAATTAGTAAATGCCCCCTTCTGCATTAATACATAGATTGCATGTCACAATTCCATATAGCAGGTGATGGGACTTCCTGACATTCTTGGGCCCAGCGTATGATTTCTTTCTTTCTTACTTCTTTCTCTAAAAAGTGAGATAGGGTCTCACGGTGTTGCCTAGGCTCAAGTACAGTGGTATGATCACAGCTCACTGCAGCCTCAACTTCTCAGGCTTATGTGATCCTCCTGCCTCATCCTCCCCAGTAGCTGGGACCATAGGCACATGCCATGATGCCTGCCTAATTTTGTATTTTTTGTAGCCTGGGAAATGCTACCTTAAGTTACACTGTGATGCCTTAAGTTTTTATGAACATGACTTAGCCATCTGTGAAATGGGTAGACCCATGGGGCGTAGGAATTGGGGGAAGTAGTTTGCATCAAGTAGGACCAGTGTGGACCATAGATGGAAATCCAGACAGGCTAGGGCAATGTTCAGGATACAGCAGCAAGTGACAGGTTCTGGTCAGCTGTCCCTACTGGGACTGGAAGGACTAAGAGCCAGGATAAGGAGACAGGGCCTCAGTTACTGAAACTGAGATACAAACTGGGGACTGGTTATGGGGGAAATAAAACAAGAGGCTGTCTAGCTTTTCCTGTTCTCACAACCAAGTTCAGATCTGCGGTCAAAGGCAAGGATGCAGCTACAGGAGGAGTTGTGTCACAGGATTGTGTAGATAGGATGCTGAGCAGGTCTGTGCTAGCCAGGATTGTTTGCACAGTAAGTGACAGAAACCCAACTTACGTTAACCACAAAGCCTCAAAGGGGAATTTATTGGATCATGAAACTGCGCAGGTGAAGAGATGGTGCTTTCCTTGCACATGGATGAAGATAAGAGTTCAAACTATGTCATCAGGGAAGATCTCTCTCCCTACATCTTGGTTCCATTTGCTTCTATTTGGCTTCCTTCTTGAACAAGTCTATGTAGCAAGATATCCTTACATTCTCTTCTTTTTTTTTTTTTTTTTTTAAGATGGGGTTTCACCATGTTGGTCAAGCTGGTCTTGAACTCCCGACCTCAGGTGATCCACCCGCCTCAGCCTCCCAAAATGCTGGGATTATAGGCGTGAGCCACCGTGCCTGGCCAGGATTATCATTATTTGATTCATATATTTACGCCTTGGCCTCCAAAGTGGCCTCCTTGGATTACAGGCATGAGCCACCTTGCCCGGCCAATACATTCTCTTCTTTTAGCAACCTCAGAGGAGCAAACAAGTCTTTCCTGTTGCTCTGGTATCCCAGGAAAGACTCCAACTGGTTGGGCATGAATTACATATCCATCCCTGAACCAACCACTGTGGCCAGGGCCAAGGTGTCACCCGATTGGCCAGCCTGGGTCATGTGCTGGCTCCTGTGGCAGGAAATAGGAAGACGATGATATAGCCAGCTGGAGGCGGTGGCTCATGCCTGTAATCTCAGGACTTTGGGAGGCCAGGGCAAGTGGATCACCGGAGGTCTGGAGTTTGAGAAGATGATGGAGCAGTGTGAGCCCTGCTGAACCACATCCAGTGGATTTTCCTTAGGAAGGAAGATCCTGTTCCCAGACAAAATGGGAAAAGAAAGTGGGGAGGGTAGACAGACAAAATACAGTAATCTGTTACAAGGTGTTTCCAAAAGCCAGAAATTCCAGGGATTTCTGAAGTCTACTTCTCCAGTCCTGGCTTGTTTGGGCTGTGGAGACTCTATCTAGGTAATTGCTGAGCTCCTATTCTTACCTCGGTTCTTTCCTCAGTCCCACCAGGAGCCCTGCTCATTTGGGATGTGCGGCTTGGCCCACGGAGGCTGCCAGCTCACTTTGGTACTTCACTACTTTTTGGTTTCTGTGACCACTAAGCTGTTGTTTCAACCGAGCCGACCAGGATGGCACCACCTTGGAGATTTTTTTTTTTTTTTTTTTTTGAGATGGAGCCTCACTCTGTCACCAGGCTAGAGTGCAGTGGCATGATCTCGGCTCACTGCAACCTCTGCCTCCTGGGTTCAAGCAATTCCCCTGCCTCAGCCTCCCGAGTAGCTGGGACTACAGGCACGCACCACACTCCCAGCTAATTTTTTGTGTTTTAGTAAAGACGGGGTTTCACCATGTTGGTCAGGCTGGTCTTGAACTCCTGATCTTGTGATCCACCCGCCTTGGCCTCCCAAAGTGCTGGAATTATAGGCATGAGCCTGGAGAATTCTTTAGATTTTATTCCGTGTGCGCTGAGAAGCCAGGGGAAGATTGTAAGCAAAGGAACAAAAGACGGTTGCATTCTCTTGGGAAGATTTCCCTCTTCCCCGATACAGTCCTCACAGACGCTTTTTCAATGGCCACAGAAGACTAGGGAAGGTTGAGAGACGGACAGGAGAACAAACTCCACTCACAGCTGCTGCTTCTTCTCTGCCCAGTCAGCCTCCACAGGGGCCAACAGTGAGCCTGTGTTGTCATTCATGGTCCCAGGCTGGCTGTCGCTATGGAGATGGTGCTGCTGTGCTAGTTCATGGCTATTAAAATGGAGCTCCTGGCTGAACACCTGTTTCCCAGTGGGTGGCCACACCCCTGTGAGTCTGGGCCTCCTACAGCTGAGTAGAAGTGAGCCCAGCACGGAGGTCAGGAAGGCACCAGATGCTGGGAGGAGCAAATCCATCCCAAGCATGGCCCCTCTGCCCCTGATCACCCTGACCATCTTTTTTTTTTTTTTTGAGATGGAGTCACACTCTGTCGCCCGGGCAGGAGTGCAGTGGTGCGATTTCAGCTTGCTGCACTCCAGTGCCTCTGCCTCCTGGATTCACATGATTCTGCCTCAGCCTCCTGAGTAGCTAGGGCTACCGGTGCATTAAATTTTGTAATTTTAGTGGAGATGGGGTTTCGCCATGTTGGCCAGGCTTGTCGTGAAACCCTGGCCTCAAGTGATCCGCCTGCCTCAACCTCCCAAAGTGGTGGGATTACAGGTGTGAGCCACCAGGCCCGGCCTGCCCCTGACCATCTTTGGGAAAATAGAAACATGAGGTCTGCCATATTCTCATCCCACCCTTGACACCTGAGTGTCGTGAGAGCTTGAGGGGGAGGTCAGAAGGTCAGAGATGACCCAGTTCAGAAGGTGACCCCATTAGGAGAAGAAAAATCCAGCCACGTGATACACGGGACCAAGAGAACAGTAAGTGCAAAGATCTGGAAGCACAAAAGAACAACAAAAGCAGCACGTTCCAGAACCTAGTGAGAGAGGAGGGTGGAGCCGGAGCAGGGGGCAGGTCAAGGGAAGAGTAGGAATTTGATTTTCAATGCCATGGGAAGCCACTGAAAAATTTGCGGAGAAGTGAAACCATCTGACTCATGTTTCTAGAAGCTCTCATGGGCCACTGTGCAGAGCACGGAGTGTGGTGGGACCAGAATGATGGTGAGGGATCATTGAGAAGATTGCTGGAGTCACCAGATGTGAGGAGACAGACTTGGGCTAGAATGGGATGGTGGAGCCAGAAAGATGTGACAAAGCTGGGATGTGTTTTGGAGGCAGAACTGATGGATTTGCTAGGAGGTGAAGGATGGCTCCGGATTCCTGAGGGATTGATGATGCCTTTTATCGACTTGAGGAAGACCAAGGAGAGGCTCGAGGAATGACAAGGCACTGATAAGGGGTCAGGCAAAGATTAATCACACCACTGCACCCTAGCCTGGGTGACAGACGCAGACCCTGTCTTTTTTTTTTTTTTTTTTTTTTTGAGACAGAGTCTCACTCTCTCACCAGGCTGGAGTGCAGTGGCGCAATCTCAGCTCACTGCAGCTTTCACCTCCTGGGTTCAAGCAATTCTCCTGCCTCAGCCTCCCAAGTAGCTGGAACTATAGGCACATGCCACCATACCCAGCTAATTTTTGTATTTTTAGCAGAGACAAGATTCCACCATGTTGGCTATGATGGTCTCAATCTCTTGACCTCGTGAACCTCCTGCCTTGGCCTCCCAAAGTGCTAGGATTACAGGCATATCATATATGTCTCTATACAGGCCATGCCCAATATATATATTCTAAGACAGGGTCTTGGCCGGGTGCAGTGGTTCATGCCTGTAATCCCAACACTTTGGGAATCCAAGGCGGACAGATCAACTGAGGTTGGGAGTTCGAGACGAGCCTGGCCAACATCACAAAACCCGGTCTCTACTAAAAATACAAAAATTAGCTGGGCATGGTGGCAGGTGCCTGTAATCCCAGCCATTCGGGAGGCTGAGGCATGAGAATTGCTTGAACCCAGGAGGCGGAGGTTGCAGTGAGCTGAGATTGCACCACTGCACTCCAAGCCCGGGAAAGACAGTGAGACTTAGTCTCAAAATATATGTGTGTGTGTGTGTGTGTGTGTGTGTGTGTGTGTGTGTGTGTGTGTAATAAAAAATAATAATAAATAGATAAAGGATGTCAGGCAAGCAATTAAAACACCTGCCTGCTACCGTCTATCTGCAATCCTTTGTTCTTGTCTAACACCAAAACACCCAAATAGCTGGAAACACATCATCTCATAAATAAGCATTTTTTTTTCCAAATGAGTGGCTATCGACTTATGAAAAGCTGTCTTGGTGTCTGGTTTTCTTATTTTGAGGGGCAAGGATGGAGGCACCCACAGGCCTCTGGGGATGCGCCCCAGCCCAGCCTCACCTCCCAGCCCTCCTGCGTGGGTAGCTGTGTTGATAAGAGGAAGGAGCAGTTCGCTTGGCTTCTTCACAGGCCTGCAGCTGGCGTGTACAGTGACGGAGAAGGCGAGGCCAAGGTGGGTCTGGAGAAGCCAGCAGGGGCTAGATCGTGAAATGCCTTGAGCTGCATCTGGCAGGTACTGAGAAAGCATGGAGAGCTGTCCCCCAAAACCCCAGCATCTTAGTAGCAAATATTCAAACATACAGAAAACATGAAGGGTTTTATGCTCGTATTTTCATTTTAGAGACATTATTCTGATTGAAATATAACACCTACTGAGCACTGCTGAAGTCTTAACATATGCCAGGTTCCATTCTTAGCATGTGACATGTATTGGCCTATTTGAAACTCCTACATAATCCTATAATATTGGTTGTCAGAGTGGGTGATCATGACCTAAATGGCCTAAACATGTTTGGGGAACTCTCTGTGTTAGGAGTTCCACTCCCTAATACATGTCACAACTGAATGTCTCAGCTTCTCTTGCAGCTAGGACACAGCATGAGACCCAAGCTTTCCAAACATATGCCCCAGGCAACACTTCCATACACAAGGAATAACATGGAATGCTGGGTATGAGCAGAATTCAAATTCAGGAATAGAGGAAAGTTTTGTCCTTTGATCCATACAATAGGGGATCCCTTTCCTTGGACCCCACGCTTTGGAGGGCTCCACTCTGTCCCTCTGCAGACTGCTAGCTCCCTATGGAATGAGGGGTGTCTGAGGCTGTTTGCTACACAGCAGTGGAAACTAACACAGTCCCTCAGGCCTAAATCAAGGCATCAGTGGACTGAGTTCTTGTCTGGAGACTGGGGAAAATTCACTTCCAAGCTCTTTTTTTTTTTTTTTTTTTAGGCGGACTCTCACTCTGTTGCCCAGGCTGGAGTACAGTGGTATGATCTCAGCTCACAGCAACCTCTGCTTCCTGGGTTTAAGCAATTCTCCTCTCAGCCTCCGAAGTAGCTGTGATTGTAGGCACCTGCCATCATGCCCAGCTAATTTTTGTATTTTTAGTAGAGGTGGGGGTTTCACCATACTGGCCAGGCTGGTCTTGAACTCCTGACTTCAGGTGATCCACCCACCTCAGCCTCCCAAAGTGCTAGGATTACAGGTGTGAGCCATGGCACTTGGCCACCAAGCTCATTCTTGTTGTTGGCAAAATTTAATTCCTTGAAGCTGCAGGACTGGGCTCTGCTCCTTCCTGGCTGTCAGCCTGAGGTCACTCAGATTCTACAGTCCTCCCACATTCCCTGCCACATGGCCCTCTCCATCTCCAAGCCAGCGATGGCACAACACACTGTCCTTGTGCTTCAAATCTCTGACTTTTCTCCTGGGACCAGTAGAAGAAAACTCTCTGCTTTTGAGGGGCTCATGTGATTGGGTCAGATTAACTGTACCATATCATGGAGTCTCACCATCTTGCCCAGGCTGGTATTGAATGTCTGAGCTCAAGTGATCCTCTTGCCTCAGCCTCCCAAAGTGCTGGGATTACAGGTGGAAGCTACTATAGCCAGCCAAGGCCAGCACCTTCAGACCTCTCCGCTCTGTCTTCACATGGTCTTCTCTTCTGTGTGTGTCAAATCTCCTTCTGCCTCTTTCTTTTTTTTTTTTTGAGACAGAGTTTCACTCTTGTTACCCAGGCTGGAGTACAGTGGCGTGATCCCGGCTGACCGCAACTCCACCTTCTGGGTTCAGGCAATTCTCCTGCCTCAGCCTCCCAAGTAGCTGGGATTACAGGTATGTGCAACCAAGCCTGGCTAATTTTGTATTTTTAGTAGAGATGGAGTTTCTCTATGTTGATCAAACTGGTCTCAAACTCCCAGCCTCAGGTGATCTGCCCACCTTGGCCTCCCAAAATGCTGGGATTACAGGTGTGAGCCACCGTGCCCAGCCTGCCTGTCTCTTATAAGGACACATGTAATGGTATTTAGGGCTCACCTGGATGACACAGGATCATCTCACCATCTCAAAATTGCTAACTTTGGTTGGGTGCAGTGGCTCACGCCTGTAATCTCAGCCCTTTGGGAGGTTGAGGCAGGCAGAGCACCTGAGGTCAGGAGTTCAAGACTAGCCAGGTCAACATGGGGAAACCCTGTCTCTACTAAAAATACATAAGTTTGCAGCCACAGTGGTTTACGCCTGTAATTCCAGCACTTTGGGAGGCCAAGGCAGTTAGGAGTTTGAGATCAGCCTGACCAACATCGCGAAAACCCATCTTGACTAAAAATACAAGAATTAGCTGGGTGTGGTGACAGGTGCCTATAATCCCAGTTACTCAGGAGGCTAAAACAGGGGAATCGCTTGCACCTGGGAGGCAGAGGTTATGGTGAGCTAAGATTGTGCCATTGCACTCCAGCCTGGGCATCAGAGAAAGATTGTGTCTCCAAAAAAAAAAACAAGTTCCCGAGCCTGGTGGTGGGTGCCTGTAGTCCCAGCTACTCAGGAGGCTGAGAGGCTGAGGCAGGAGAATCGCTTGAACCTGGGGAAGTGGAGGTTGCAGTGATGAGCAGAGATCTCGCCTCTGCACTCTAGCCAGGTGATGGGGTGAGACTATCAAGAAAGAAAGGAAAGAAAGAAACAGAGAGAGAAAGAAAGAAAGAATAGAGAGAGACAGAGGAGGGAAGGAAGGAAGGAGGGAGGGAGGGAGGGAAGAAAGGAAGGAAAGAAGGAAGGAAGGAAGGAAGGAAGGAAGGAAGGAAGGAAGGAAGGAAGGAAGGAAGGATCGCTTGACCCTGGGAGGCAGAGGTTGTAGTGAGCCAAGATTGTGCCACTGCACTCCAGCTTGGGCGACAAGAGCAAAACTTTGTCTCAAAATAAATAAAAAAATAAATAAATAAAAATATTGAAACAATTTTAAAAATTAAATTTAAAAAATAAAAGGGCCAGGCACTGTGGCTCACACCTGTAATCCCAGCACTTTGGGAGACCCTGGTGGGCGGATCACTTGAGATCAGGAGTTTGAGACCAGCCTGGCTAATATGGTCTCTACTAAAAATACAAAAATTAGCCAGGCATAGTGGTGGGTGCCTGTAATCTCAGCTACTTGGGAGGCTGAAGCAGGAGAATCACTTGAACCCAGGAGGCAAAGATTGCAGTCAGCCAAGATCATACCACTGCACTCCAGCCTGGGCAATAGAGAGAGACTCCATCTCAGAAAAAAAGAAAAAATTTTTTAAATCTCACCTGGGCACGGTGACTCACACCTATAATCCCAGCACTTTAGGAGGCCGAGATGGGTGGATCACTTGAGGTCAGGAGTTCAAGACTAGCCTGGCCAACATGGTGAAACCCCGTCTCTACTAAAAATACAAAAATTAGTTGGGCGTGGTGGCAGACACCTGCAATCCCAGCTACTTGGGAGCCTGAGGCAGAAGAATCACTTGAACCCAGGAAGAAAAGGTTGCAGTGAGCTGAGCTCGTGCCACTGCACTCCAGCCTGGGCAACACAGTGAGACTCTGTCTCAAAAAAAAAAAAAAAATCTCTGTATTTATCCAGGTGCAGGGATTCACACTTGTAATCCCAGCACTTTGGGAGGCTGTGACGGGAGGATTGCTTGAGCCCAGGAGTTTGAGACCAGCTGGGCAACAAAGTAAGAGCCCATCTCTTAAAAAAAAAAAAAAAATTGGCCGGGCGTGGTGGCTCACGCCTGTAATCCAAGCACTTTGGAGTCCAAGGTGGGTGGATCACCTGAGGTCAGGAGTTCAAGACCAGCCTGACCAACATGGTGAAACCCTGTCTTTAAAAAAAAAAAAAAAAAAAATTAGCCAGGCATGGTAGTGCACGCCTGTAGTCCCAGCCACTGGGGACGCTGAGGTGGGAGGATCACTTGATCTTGGGAGGTTGAGGCTGCAGTAAGCTGTGTTTGTGCCACTGCACTCCAGCCTGGGTGACAGAGTGAGACCCTATCTCAAAGGGAAAACATTTTTTCTATATTTTTTCTCAACTTTATTGAGGTATAACTTACATATCATAAAATCACCCATTTTAAATATACATTCCAATAACGTTTAGTAAATTTACCAAGTTGTGCAGTCATTCACCAGGATCCAGTTTCAGAACATTTCATCAGCCCAGTAACAGCCCTCATCCCGGTTAGCAGCCACTCCCACTCCCGCTCTCTCTCCAGGGTTACTCAACCCAGGAGACCATCAATCTACTCTATGCCTCTGTAGATTTGTCTTTCCTGAACAATCTTTCTTTTTAAACTCAGCAGAGTAAATTCTGTTGTTTAGAACTAGAAACCCTGCCCAAAAGAATACTGATATCCACTTTTGAGTGTAATGGAGTCTCACTCTATCACCCAGGCTGGAGTGCAGTGGTGTGATCACGGCTCACTGCAACCTCTGCCTCCCAGTTTAAATGATTCTCCTGCCTCAGCTTCCCAAGTAGCTGGGATTACAGGTGTGCAACACCACGCTCGGCTAATTTTTGTAGTTTCAGTAGAGATAGGGGTCTCACCATGTTGGCCAAGCTGACCTCGAATTCCTGACTTCAAATGATCCACCTGCCTTGGCCTCCCAAAGTGCTGGGATTACAGGCATGAGCCACTGTACTTGGCCCTAATATTTTCTTATTACAGAATAAGAAACAGTGACTCAGAAAGGTTAAGTCACTTGACCACAGTCGTGTAGCCAGTAAGTGGTAGAGCTGAAATTGAACCTAAGCATCTGGCACCATAGTCCATGCTCTCATTAAAGTAAACAGTGTAGGTCGGGCTTGGTGTCTCACACCTGTAATCCCAGAACTTTGGGAGGCCAAGATGGGTGGATTACGAGGTCAGGAGTTCAAGACCAGCCTGGTCAAGATGGTGAAACTCCGTCTCTACTAAAAAGTATAAAAATTAACTGGGCGTGGTGGTAGGCACCTGTAATCCCGGCTACTTGGGAGGCTGAGGCAGGAGAATAGCTTGAACCTGGGCGACAGAGGTTGCAGTGAGCTGAAATCATGCCACTACACTCCAGTCTAGGCAACAGAATGAGACCCTGCCTCAAAAAAAAAAAAAAAATATGCAGTGTAGAGAGTGGAGGGGACAGGGTAAGATTGGAGGAAGGGAGACCATTTAGGAGACTTTTGGGTTATCCAGACATAAGAGCTGATGGTGACCTGGTCTGAGGAGGGAATAGAGGCAGAGGAGAGAAGTAGATGAATTTGAGCAGTATTAGAAAGGTAAAACAGTAGGATTTGGCAACCGAATGGCCGAGGGGGATAAGGGGGATAATGAGTCAAGGAGTGCGCCATGTTTCTGGCTTGGGCCACTGATGGGTGCTGGAATAACTTGCTGGGATAGGAAATGCAGGAGAAAGAGCCAATTTGGGGTGGAAGATGAGGTCAGAACTGAAGGGATTGAGTTTGAGGTGTCCATGGAACATACACATGTAGATGTTGAATGGGTGGTTGCATATATGAATCTGGAGCTGAGATGTAGGTTTCTTTTTTTTCTTTTTGAGATGAAGTCTTGCTCTGTCACCCAGGCTGGAGTGCAGTGGCATGATCTCAGCTCACTGGAGCCTCCGCCTCCCGGGTTCAAGTGATTCTCCTGCCTCAGCCTCCCAAGTAGCTGGGATTACAGGTGCCTGCCACCACACCTGACTAATATTTGCATTTTTAATAAAGACGAGTTTCACCATGTTGGCCAGGCTGGGCTTGAATTCCTGGCCTCAGGTGATCCGCCCACCTCAGTCTGTCAAAGTGTTGGGATTACAGGCGTGAGCCACCTCACCCGGCCTGAGATGTAGGGTTCTATATCACCAGCATATAGATGGGAACCAGAACCATGGAAGAAGCGGCAACTAACCAGCAAGAAAAGTCGTAGATGAGAAAGAAAGAGGGCCTAGAACCGACCCCAGAGAAGTGCTAACCTTTAAGGGGTAGGAGTGCAGAAGTCCCCAAAGGATTCGGAGGAGGAGTAGCCACAGAGATCCAAAGAAAGTCATGCAAAGGGCCGGGCTCAGTGGCTCACGCCTGTAATCCCAGCACTTTGGGAGGCTGACAGGGGTGGATCATCTGAGGTCGGGAGTTCAAGACCAGCCTGACCAACATGGAGAAACCCTGTCATTATTTTAAAAAATAAATAAATAAATAACAACAAAAGTCAGGCAAAGGTGGATTCCTGCAAGCTAAGGGAAGGAGGCGCGGGAAGTGGGGCATGGTCACAGTGTTGACTGCTGCTGAGAGTTCCAAGAAGATCAGGTCTGTGGTGTGTCTATTGGATTTAGTGAAAATGACGCTGTTGCTTGCTTGGCAAGAGAGGCTTTAGAGAAGCGATGAGGGTGGGAGCCAGACTGGAGTGGGCGGAGGAGTGAATGGAGATGCGGAAATAGGCATGATGACTCACTCTTTCAAGGGACTTGGCTATAAAGAAGAGAAGCATGGAGTGGTGGTAGGAGAATGTGGAATTGAAGGGTGTTTTCTTTTTTTTGGAGACGGAGTTTCACTCTTGTTGCCCAGGCTGGAGTGCAATGGCCCAATCTTGGCTTACCGCAATTTCTGCCTCCTGGGTTCAAGCAATTCTCCTGCCTCAGCCTCCCGAGTAGCTGGGATTATAGGCATGCATCACCATGCCTGGCTAATTTTGTATTTTTAGTAGAGATGGGTTTTTTCCATGTTGGTCAGGCTGGTCTCAAACTCCCAACCTCAGGTGATCCACCCACTTCGGCCTCCCACAGTGCTGGGATCACAGGCGTGAGCCACCATGCCAGGCTGAAGTGGGGGCATTTTAAAGATGAGAAATGTTGTTTAAATGCAGATGGAAAGGGGACAGGAGAGAAAGGGAAGTTAATGGGGTAAATGAAAATTATCATCGTCATATTCCTCACCATCACCAGCAGCAACCACCAGGAAAGCTTGTTCTGCTCTGGGACTGCCCTGTTAGACATTTCTTCCTTATACTGAGCCAAAATCTATCCCCCTGTAACTTTCACCTTTGCTTAGAGTTCTGCCTTGTGTCCCTCTTCTACCTGATACTCTTCGAATGGCTGCACACTGCTACTGTGTCTCTCCTCTTCTTCAAACTCACAGTCCCCGTCCTACGGGCCATGTGCTCCCAGCCTGGTGACCAGACCCTCTACCGTCTCAGCCAAGTTCACATGACCACCCTCTTGTTTGTCAGGCCCCTCTTAAGAGGCAGTGTGCACACTCTTGCTTTGCTGATGGAAGCATGAAATGGTTCAAGCATTTATGATTTGGGAAATTGCACTCTGATATAAAATGTGCACACCCTTTGACCCAGAAGCTGTCCTATGGACTTAATGCCTTGGATGTGACAAGAAGCTCGTGCAGGGATTCCTGGCAACATGAATGTGGGGTGGACAGACAGTGAGCACAGTGGTCAGGAGCACAGCCTGAGTGCATTCTCCCTGAGATCAGGAACAGGCAGGGATGCCCGCTTTCACTGCTGCCGTTCAACATCGTACTGGAAGTTCTAGCAGAGCAATTGGGCAAGAAAAAGCAAGAAAAGGCATCCAGATGGCAAAGGATGAAGTAAAATGATCTTTAGTCACAGATGGCACAATCCCATATAAGGAGAATCCCGAATAATTCACAAGAAAACTATTAGATAGAGCTAATAAACCAATTCAGTACAGTTGCAAGGAACAAGATCAACACACAAAAATTGTGTGTGTGTGTGTGTGTTTTCACACCAGCAAGGAACATTTGAAAAGGAAATTGGAAAAAATTCCATTTACCATAGCATTTAAGAGAAATGAGGCTGTGGAGCCAGATGGCTGCATTCAGAGCTGGTGCTGCTATTTACCATGTGACCCTGGACAAGCTTCTCACTTCATTCATGCCACAATTTGCTCAGCCATTAGGTGGAGGTAATACTAGCACCTTCCTTATAGAGTTGGTTTTTGTTTTTTTGGTGGAGGAGAGTAAGAATTGCAAGAGTTAATATATGTTAGCAAAATCTACTTAGAAGGGTGGTTGGCACATGATAAGGACTATATTAGGGTTACCAAAAAATGTCTATAATTGGGAAAATTGAACAAAGTTCCAGTTAAATCTCCATCCCAGAGACTGGCTGGCAAATTATCACAATGTACCTTTTAGCTTGAAGCATGTGGAACTGCCTGTATTCTATAGCTGTAGCCTACAAAATGGACAGTTTCTTTCTTTCTTTCTTTTTTTTTTTGGAGACAGAGTCTCACTCTGTTGCCCAGGCTGAAGTACAGTGGCATGATCTCGGCTCACTGCAACCTCTACCTTCCAGGTTCAAGAGATTCTCCTGCCTCAGCCTCCCAAGTAGCTGGGATTACAGGCATCCACCACCATGCCAGGCTAATTTTTGCATTTTTAGTAGATACGGGGTTTCTACCATGTTGGCCAGGCTGGTCTTGAACTCCTGGCTTCAAGTGATCTGCCCACCTTGGCCTCCCAAAGGGCTGGGATTACAGGCGTGAGCCACCGTGCCCTGCCAAAATGGGCAGTTTCATATATTCAATCACTAGGATTCTCTTTAGCTACTGAAAATGATTGTGTATCATAGATCTATATAGATCTTTACTGTCATAGAAATAATAACATATTATTGAGTAAAAAGAGCAGGTTACAAAACAACCTGCAGTCTGTCATGTGGTCACGTTTGTAACATCAGTATATCTACCTGTGTGTCTAGGTGTGGACATAAAGAGATAATTGCAGAAGACACCCAAAGTTTCAATAGTGATTACTTGAGTGATTTGTGCTAAGATTTTTTTTTTCAGACAGGGTCTCGCTCTGCCACCCAGGCTGGAGTTTGCAATGGCATGATCTTGGTTCACTGCAATCCCTGCCCTCACGAGTTAAAACGATTCTCCCGCCTCAGCCTCCCAGGTAGCTGGGATTATGGGCGCCCACCACTGCTCCTGGCTAATTTTTTTTTTTTTTTTTTTTTTTTTTTGAGACAGAGTTTTGCTCTTGTTACCCAGGCTGGAGTGCAATGGAGCGATCTCGGCTCACCGCAACCTCCGCGTCCTTGGTTCAAGCAATTCTCCTGCCTCAGCCTCCCAAGTAGCTGGGACTACAGGCGTGCGCCACCACGCCCAGCTAATTTTTGTATTTTTAGTAGAGACAGAGTTTCACCATGTTGACCAGGATGGTCTCGATCTCTTGACTTCGTGATCCACCCATCTTGGCCTCCCAAAGTGCTGGGATTATAGGCATGAGCCACCGCGCCTGGCCAATTTTGTATTCTTAGTAGAGACAGGGTTTCTCCATGTTGGCCAGGCTGGTCTCGAACTCCTGACCTCAAGTGATCTACCCACCTTGGCCTCCCAAAGTGCTGGGATTACAGACATGAGTCACTGCACCTGGCTGGGATCTTAATTATATTTTTTCTTTTTAGCCCTTGATTTTTACCCTGTTAGACTGACGTTAGGAATTTGACCCCAAAAAGTGCAAAAGAATATATTAGTGTTGTTGAAAGGCACTGAGTTTGTGGTAATTTTTTACAGAAACAAATACAGTCGGGATTTAACTTGCCTTGGGGTGCTGGCTCACCCCCCTTTTCTTCTCAGAGCATCTCTTGGGTCCTCACCCCTTGCTGAGCCCCCACCATGGCCTAGTGGACCAGGGATGGACTTAATCAGATTCTCCTCCTGGGATTTTAAATAAGGGAAGCAGAGGCTGCATGCTCAGCTTCTCCACGCTGCACTGCAGGCACAGTGCCTGGTGCCACCTGTTCTTTAGGGGTCCATGGAGATATCTGTTGGCCCTGGATTAGGCATGAGCTAAGGGATATGAGGGTAGCTCACTCTGGGGGCTCAGCCCTTTGATGGTACCTTTGCTCTGGAACCTCAGGAGCTGTAAGGGGGAGAGGAACTATGCTGCAAGGCACGTCCTCCCTGCAGAGCTTAGAAGAACAATCTAACCATGCTGGCATAGGGCCCATCCCACCTGCCACGCCAGTGTAAGTCTGTGAAAGTCACTCATATTCAGAGAATGTGGATTGGGACTCCGAAGAATGAATTTATGGTGGGCACCTTCATCTCCATCTGGTGAGTCCAGCGCTAGCAGCCTGAGGGTTCCATGGGCCAACCTCACCCTCCATCATTATTTCCTTGCCACTCCAAGGCTCTTCCTCAGCCAGACTTGCCTGTGAATGCCCCTTGATGGCTGTATTAGTCTGTTCTCATGCTGCTAATAAAGACATACCTGAGACTGGTAATTTATAAAGAAAAGAGGTTTAATGGATTCGCAGTTCCACGTGGCTGCAGAGGCCTCACAGTCATGTTGGAAGGCAAAAGGCAGGTCTTACATGGTGGCAGGTAAAGAGCGAATGAGAGCCAAGCAAAAGGGGAAACCTCTTATAAAACTGTCAGATCTCATGAGACTTATTCACTATCTCCCACTGGGTCCCTCCTACAATATGTGGGAATTATGGGAGCTACAATTCAAGCTGAGATTTGGGTGGGGACACAGTCAAACCATATCAATGGTCCTGGCTTCTCTCCCATTAGCTCTCTTCTATCTCCCAGACTCTTTCCAGCTTTCCTCTTCTTCTTTTTAAGAGACTGGAGTCTCATTGTGTTGCCCAGGCTGGTCTTGAACTCCTGGGCTCAAGGGATCCTCCCACCTCCACCTAACAAGTAGCTGCCACTATAGGCACATACCACCACACCCCCACAATTTACCCATCCTCCCCAGTCCAGTGAAATCCTCAGCCTCTTCACACCCCTGTTAGCTCCAGGCACCAGTGTCTCTGCCTTCTATAGAATGCACAAATTATAGCCTCTTCGAGCAAAAATGTCACTGGGATTCGGGAGGCTGAGAGTTCTTTCTTCATTCAGGGATTAAACCTTCCACCTGTAGGGTGACATAGCTTGCCTTAGTCACCAAGCAAGGTTTGGAAAGTATTTCTGGGATGGTCATTAGCACTTTCTTTCCAAAGGAAGGACACTATAAACTCACTTTTGTGATCACAGTATTCCCCACCTACAGGTTAAATGTGCGAACTGGCTTTCGTTCCCACTTTTTTCCTTTGACGCAGCACTGAAACTTTTTTTTTTTTTTTTTCTGTTGCCCAGGCTGGAGTGCAGGGGCACAATCTCGGCTCACTGCAATCTCCACCTCCCAGGTTCAAATGATTCATCTGACTCAGCCTCCCGAGTAGCTGGGATTACAGTGCATGCCACCACGCTAATTAGCCACCTGGTTAATTTTTGTATTTTTAGTAGAGATGGGGTTTCGCCATGTTGGCTGGTCTTGAACTCCTGACCTCAAATGATCTGCCCACATCAGCCTCCCAAAGTGCTGGGATTACAGGAGTGAGCCACTACGCCTGGCCTGAAACATTTTAATTCTTAAAATTTATATGTTCATGATGGCACAGAGACAGGTTTTCTGTTTAGGAGAGGGCTGAATTCTGTTAAAGCTGATCTATCATATGTTGCACACTCCAGAATGAACATGAGAGATCAGAATTGAGCTTCCCAAAATGGTGGGTCACATTGACCCAGTGTTGTTCCAGGAAAACACTGCAATATCCAACATGAGAAAGCGCTGCACGTGGCATGTATGTGTTGGGATGGTGGGCTGAAATGCATTATTAAGCAAATGTTACAGTATTTGTCTATGAAATTCTGAAACCGCCTTTGCAAAATTATGAGTGAGACAATGAAAGAGATCTAAGTGAACTGACTTCATCTTGCTTCTAACCTCCAAGCTGTTTTGTTCATTCCTGGGCATAGGCTGAACTTACTTTGGGAGAAACTTAGTCTATAGTTTATAGTTTAAACAAAGACGGTAACAGCTCTTTACCAAAGCAGACCTCCTACTTGCCTGGGGACTAGACTGCCTTTGCAGGACTAACGTTAGCCACAAGATTAGAAATGATGGTTTAGGAGTGATGCAGCTGGAGGCTACAAGATTCTGACCCTCTTTAAACTGCTCCTAAGATCAGTGCTTGGGATATTTTGCAAACCCTGCACTTGATGGATCAGCTGGCACCACCCAGATCAATAAACTGACTCATCTGATCTTGTGGCCCCCTCCCAGGAACTTACTCAGCGCAAGCAGACAGCTTCGACTCCCTGTGATTTCATCTCTGACCAATCAGCACTCCTGGCACACTGGCTTCTCACAACCCACCAAGTTATCCTTAAAAACTCTGATCCCTAAATGCTCAGGGAGACTGATTTGAGTAACAATAAAACTCTGGTCTCCCACACAGCTGGCTCTGCATGAATTACTCTTTCTTTATTGCAATTCCCCTGTCTTGATAAATTGGCTCTGTCTAGGCAACGGGCAACGTAAACCCCCTGGGCGGTTACAATTCTGTTTAGTACTTCTGTCTCGGTCAGGCATGGTGGCTCACGTCTATAATCCCAGTACTTTGGGAGGCCAAGGTGGGTGGATTGCCTGAGGTCAGGAGTTTGAGACCAGCCTGCCCACCATGGTGAAACCCCGTCTCTACTAAAAATACAAAGTTAGCTCGGTGTGGCAGCATGCGCCTGTAATCCCAGCTATTCGGGGGGCTGAGGTAGAAGAATTGTTTGAACCCAGGAGGTGGAGGTTGCAGTGAACTCAGATAGCGCCACTGCACTCCAGCCTGGGCGACAGAGGGAGACTCTGTCTCAAAAGAAAAAAAAAAAAAGTCCATCTCATATGTGCTGATTAGGTCTCAAATCTAGATTTCTTATCCCAACCTCTTTCTTGACAATCTTTCTTTTTAAATAAATGTTATAGAAATACTAAAATGTATTGTGAACAACACCCACATACCACCATCCAATTTAAGAAATAAAGCATTACTAATCCAGTTTTGCTTCCTGCAGACTCATCCTTCATCCCACTCTCTCTATAAACATCCTGCAGCTGGGCACAGCGGCTGCACCTGCAGTCCCTTCAGGAGGCTGACAGTGGAGGATCCTTGAGCCCAGGAGTTTGTGACCGTAGTGTGCTTGCCCCTGTGACATAGCCACTGTGTTCCAGCCTCGGCAACATAGCAAGACTCCATATCTAAACGAAATTCTGAATTTGCCATTTGCCATTCCGTTGTTTGTTTTTACATTTTTACCATACATATATGTCTACATATGTAAAAATATATAATTTTAATTTTTCATTGGTGTGAAATTCATATAACATAAAATTAACCACACTCAACATGAACAGTGCAATGGCATTTAGGACAGTCACAATGCTGTGCAACCACTGCCTCTATCTAGTTCCAGATCATTTTCATCACTCTGAAAAGACACACCATGGCCATTAGTAGTCATTCCCCATTTCTCCCTCCATCTGTCCCCTGCAACCACCAACCGACTCTCTGTCTCTCTAGAGTTACCTATTCTGGGTATTTCATATAAATGAAGTGTCACGATATGTGTAGACTTTTGTGACTAGCCTCTTTGACTTAGCAGACATAATGTTTTCAAGGTTCATCAATGTTATAGTATGTACATGTATGAGTACTCTGTTCCTTTCTTTTTTTTTTTTTTTGAGATGGAGTCTCACTCTGTTGCCCAGGCTAGAGTGCCATGGCATAATCTCAGCTCACTGCAACCTCCACTTCCGGGATCAAGTGATTCTCCTGCCTCAGCCTCCTGAGCACCTGGGACTACAGGTGACTACCACGTCCGGCTAATTTTTTTTTTCCCCAGACGGAGTTTTGCTCTTGTTGCCCAGGCTGGAGTACAATGGTGCAATCTTGGCTCACTGCAATCTCTGCCTCCTGGGTTCAGGCAAATCTCCTGCCCCTGCCTCCCGAGTAGCTGAGATTAGAGGTGTGCGCCACCACACCTGGCTAATTTTTGTATTTTAGTAGAGACAGGGTTTAACCATGTTGGTCAGGCTGGTCTCAAACTCCTGACCTCAGGTGATCCACCCACCTCGGCCTCCCAAAGCACTGGAATTACAGGTGTGAGCCACCATGCCCAGCCACGCCCAGCTAATTTTTGTATTTTTAGTAGAGACAGGGTTTCACCACATTGGCCAGGCTGGTCTAGAACCCCTGATCTTGTAATCCAACTACCTCTGCCTCCCAAAGTGCCGGGATTAAGGTGTGAGCCACTGCACCCGGCCTCTGTTCCTTTTTTTGTGGCTGAATAATATCTCATTGTATGAGTAGACCACATTTTGCCTATCCATTCATCCATAGATGAACATCTGGGTTATTTGAATAGTGCTGCTGTCCACATTCACGTATAGGTAATTGTGAGTACATGGTGTTGCTTTGGATTTCTCTAAACTTTATATCACTCTGCAGTTTGCTTTGTTTGTTCAATGTTAGGTTATTTCTATGTTGATATGCACATCTCTAGTTGATTCATTTTCCTGCTGCAAAGCATCCCATTTTTTTTTTTTTTTTTTTTTTT
>PVKV010025359.1:9059-29883 GCA_004027835.1 Alouatta palliata
CCAGGCTGGGACAGTGAGAACCTTCCAGACTGAGATGGTGGGAACTTTCCAGGCTGGGATGGTGAGAGTTTTCCAGACAGGGACGATGAGAGTTTTCCAGACTGGGACGGTGGGAACTTTCCAGGCTGGGACGGTGAGAACTTTCCAGACTGAGATGGTGGGAACTTTCCAGGCTGGGATGGTGAGAGTTTTCCAGACAGGGACGATGAGAGTTTTCCAGACTGGGATGGTGGGAACTTTCCAGGCTGGGACGGTGAGAACTTTCTAGACTGGGATTGTGGGAACCTTCCTGGCTGGAACGGTGAGAGCTTTCCTGCCTGGGACAGTGAGAGCTTTCTGGACTGGGATGATTAGAACTTTCCAGGCTGGGATGGTGAGAACTTTCCAGGCTGGGACGGTGACAACTTTCCAGACTGGGACGGTGAGAGCTGAAAGGGTCCACTGAGAACTCTTCCCATGTCATTTGGGTGCCAGGCAAGGGGACTGAGGCCTGGAGAGGAAGAAGTGATGCAGCTTGCACATTTATCTCGTGGAGGTTGTCTTCTCCCTCTCCTCAAGGCCAGGCAGTGCCATTCATTTCTCTGTGTTCCCCATCCAGCCTAGCGTGCCGTTAAGAATGAAGATCTCCAGGTACCATAGGACCCCCTAGACATGAGACCAAGGGAGGAAATGGGGAAGCGGATCTCAGTCTTATGCCCCTGACCTTTAAAGGTATATAAGGTGTGTACCTGAGGAAGAAACAAGCAATTGCTAGTTACAAACACCCCTAGCCCATAAGCGCACAGCATATTTTCCCCTTTATTTTTAACTTTCCACAAAGAGACACCCTTCTGCCAATGTGGAGTCAGCAACAGAGGGTCCTTTCTCTCTTCAGGCTCTCTTCCTTTCTTCCCTGCATCCACTGGAATTCTCCAGGTCCTCCCATGTTTCTTTGAGTGAGGTTTTTGCTAGACAAACCCATCTTTCTTTGACTTAAATCAGTCACCTCTCACGCTGTCTGTTATTTCACTAAAAGACCCGCTCGGTGTGCTGGTAAATGTTGAGCAAACAGCTCTCCAGGGAAAAAAGGGTATATCCATGACCTCAAAAGAATCAATAATAGTCAAGTGCAGCAAAACCACTAGGAAGTGCTGTGCCTTGAGTATTTGTTACCTTTGTTTTTAATGTGATTTATTTAATCCTGAGTATATAGCATCCATTCTCAACGGGGCAAAAACTGATTCTTGTCCAGGCGCGGTGGCTCACGCCTGTAATCCCAGCACTTTGGGAGGCCAAAGCGGGTGGATCACCTAAGGCCAGGAGTTCGAAACCAGCCTGGCCAACATGGTGAAACCCCATCTCTACTAAAAATACAAAATTTAGCCGGATATGGTGGCAGGCACCTGCAGTCCCAACTACTTGGAAGGCTACGGCAGGAGAATCGCTTGAACCCGGAGGCAGAGGTTGCAGTGAGCCAAGATCGCCTGGGCAACAAAGATCGAAACTCATCTGAAAAAAAAAAAAAAAAAAAAAAAAAACTGATTCTTGGTGGGGGACAAAACAAAAAATCTTGCTGGGTGCTGTGGCTCACACCTATAATCCCAACACTTTGGGAGTCTGAGGAGAGCAAATCATTTGAGCCCAGGAGTTTCAGACCAGCCTGGGCAACATGAGGAGTCCCTCTCTCTACCAAAAAAAATACAAAAATTAGCCAGGGATGGTGGTACTTACCCGTAGTCTCAGCTACTCGGGAGGTTGAGGTGGGAGGATAACCTGAACCTGGGAGGTGGAAGTTGCAGTGAGCCATGATGGCAACACTGTACTCCAGCCTGGGAAACAGAGTGAGACTCTGTCTCAAAAAAAAAAAAAAAAAAAAGCAAAAAACTTAATCCTTTCTTTTATGTATAAAGCACTGGTATACACCCATTACATAAGCAGATATATAGTATCTGTGATATTAACATTTTATGGGAGAGTGATGGTAGGAGATTGGAGGAGAAAAATGTCTTGAAAGGCTTCTTAGGAGGCAATGATGAACAAGTGGTTGAGAAACACAGTCCATATAATTTAATTTAATTTTAATAATGGTTGTGTTTACAACAACCAGCTCACTAAATTCCTGAATATTTAACAATCTGCTCTTGCAAGCTTATGTGAGCTGGTGCCAACACACTCCCAGATCTTCCCACTTGGGGTGAAAAATGCCCCGAGCCCCCCACCACCCCAGCAGTACTTGAGGCTGGTAGAAGAAATGGGGGTGAGTGGTGCTGAAGGGGCCCCCAACAAATCAGTGGGGGTCACCTTCTTTGCCAGGCGCTGAGTCCCTGCCTGAGCCCCTGGCCCCTGGCTCATGTCCTCCCACTCCTTGATGGTTCTCCTGTCCAATAGCCCCAGGATCTAATCAGCATGGCAGATGGGTGCTGGCATCCTGAAGGCCCCCCAACCCAACAGGGCACAACAGGGATTTGTGCACACACCCTCACCCTTGCCCCAGAACGGAGGCTCAGGGAATCCAAATCATCTTTGTTTAAACCCTCTGGTTGGGTGGTTCTGCTGAAAGGCCTACCTCAGGCATGGGGGGTCAGGCAGGGAGGGGTCATTTCCCAGTGGGAATCAGAGGGACCCATTCAGTGATGTTCCTTCTAATCAGATGTTCCCAGGGAGGGTAATGAGGATGACACAGTCCTCAATGCTTGATTAGATTGAGCCCATGGAAACTTGAATGGCTCTGGGGCACCCTTTCAGTGCTAGCTGGGGCAGGGGTGGGGGCTTGGGGACAGGCCAGGCATGCAGATCCCAACAGACACAAGCATGGGGCCCCCAGTTGGGCCTTCAGCTGTTGCCTGGAGGGAGAGGGCGCAATAGAGGAGGGGAAGCTGTTCTTCCCCGAGCATTGGCGGTGGCTGCTCTGTTGCTTCGGGGAAATTGGTCCAGAGTCAACCAAAGGCACTTTGTTTTCTGTAAACAGGGTGAGAGGAGGCACGGGGGACCAGTGAAGAGGTGGTTCCCTTTCTTCCTTCTGCTCTCTGCCTCTCCCCTCTTGGAGCCATTAGGAGTCCAGGATCCTGTCTGCTGATCCCAAAGGCTCTCTGGATCCCACACAAAACCACTGTGTGACCCCTCAGAACCTCATTCTCCAAAGACCCAGCTGCCTCCTGAAAGGGTCAGGCTGAGAAGCTGCCCACAACAGCAATGTCCCTCTCCAGCCTGGCCTTGCCCTTGCCCTGCCCTGGGAAATGGGTTCATCATTGCCCTCCCATGCAGTCAAGGACGGGGAGTCAATCAGTGTGCATTCAGTGCTCCAAGTCTCCTAATCAGAGCTCTCATAGTGGGGTGGGGTGACCATTTGAGCCCCCATCTCCCTTGAGGCTTCATTTACCTGGCGCACTCAGTTACTCTCCAAAGACTCACTGGGAACTTACCCTACTCCCTATCACACAGGACTGTCCTTATTGGTCTCCAGAGCAGATTCTTGCTTTGGGGCTTTTACAGGCTTCCCTCAAGAGTCCCCTGAACACTGCCTGTTCCTTGGAGCTGTGGGAGGCTGGGACCCAACCAGAAGGTGATGGCTGGCCTCCAGCATGATACAGGAAGGGCTGGCTAGAGGGCTTTAAACTGGAGTGGTGGGAGTCTTGACGCCAAGTGGGCTGCAGGTCGAGTGGGCTGCATACCAGGGAGGGCTGGTGGGAGTTCAGGAGCAGGACTTGAGTTCCTCACACTCACCATGACCCCAGCCCTCACCCCAGGGCCTTTGCACATGCTATGCCCTCTGAAGAGACCTCTTTTCCTTTTTCTCTCCATTGAATTAACTCCCACTCATCTTTTCTGTCCCAGTGCAATCATTACTTCCTCTAGGAAGCAGGCTCTCTCACTTCTATTTTCTAACAAACCCCTGTGATTATAATTTTCACAGCAGGAACCTGTTGGTTGGAGCTTGCTTTTTCTGAGTATGAAAACTTGAATATCTGTCTCTCCACTAGAAGCTTCCTGACAGCAGGCAGAATGTCTGCTTTAGTTTACCATCACACCCCAGTCTAAAGACTTATTGAATGAGGCCGGGCGTGGTGGCTCACCCCTGTAATCCCAGCACTTTGGGAGGCTGAGGTGAGCAGACCACCTGAGATCAGGAGTTCAAGACCAGCCTGGCCAATGTAGAAAACCCTGTCTCTATTAAAAATACAAAAATTCGCTGGGCATGGTGGTACCTGCCTATAATCCCAGCTACTAGGGAGGCTGAGGCAGGAGAGTCGCTTGAACCTGGGAGGCAGAGGTTGCAGTGAGCTGTGATCGTGGCACTGCACTGCAGCCTGGGCAACACAGTGAGATTCCATCTCAAAAAAAAAAAAAAGACTTATTGAATGAATGCACAAAATGAGCTACCACTTCTGTGAGGCTTTGCCATCCGTTCTCAGTGGCATTCTCCATCCTGTGCTGTGGTCAACTGTGTACAGTTCTGCCTTTCCCGGACTTGGGGCAATGAGGGGACTTAGTGAAGAATGTGGGTTGTGGAGCCACTCTGCTTGGGTTCATATTCAGGCTCTGCCAATTACTAGCTAAAAATAACCTTGGGCAAGCTGCTAAATGTCTCTGTGCCTCAGCTTCCCCATTTGTAAAATGAAGGTTATAGTCAATGTATTAATGCACATGACATGCTTAGAGCAGGGTCAGGCACTACGTTTTCCAACAAATGTGGATGCTGTTACTACGTCTATATCTCTGGTCCCAGACCCTGGGGCGGGTACAGCCTAATAGGTGCTCAGTAAAACACATTATTGATTGAACCAGCAAAGTTTGGGGTTGGTCCTGGAAAGAAGAATACTGAGAGGGGAGTGTGGGCCTGCCAGTGAAGAGGAATAGTCCCCAAAGGCAAGGAGAAATTAGACAACCGGCACCCCAACTGCCCAGACATGCCCCGACCCTAGAAACACTTTTTCCATCTGACACAGCAGTTCACTCGAGGAGCTGCAGTTGATTCCAATTTGTGTTTTTTCCAGTATCCACAGAACCAGCCTCATGGTTTCCCCTCAGAGACACCAGCACCACCAGTCGGCAACCCCTCCGCAAAGGTCTGAGTGTCAGCACCATGGGCGCTCTGCCAAGCTTCTGAGTTTCAACAGTTCTCACTGTTTCCCTTTGTTCCTCCAGTCCAGGGAAGCCTTGGTTGCTTCCTGCTGCTGTGACTTCCAGAATGCTTCAGCATTCTCTTTTTGCCTTTTCCAGTCTTTCAGTACCTAATTAACAATTCTGCATGTTAGATTCTCACTGCAAAAATAACTGGCGTGGGCCAGGGAGTGGTGGCTCACGCCTATAATCTAGCACTTTGGGAGGCCAAGGCAGGCTGATCGCTTGAGCCCAGGAGTTCAAGACCAGCCTGGGCAACACAGCGAAACCCCATCTCTACAAAAAATACAAAAATTATCCAGGCCTGGTGGCGCATGCCTGTGGTCCCAGCTACTCGGGAGGCTGAGGTGCGAGGATGGCTTGAGCCCAGGAGGCAGAGGCTGCAGTGAGTCCAGATGGTGCCACTGCGCTCCAGCCTGGACAACAGAGCAAGACCTGGTCTCAAAAGCAAGCAAACAAACAAAGAACTGGTGTGACGTGGTTTCTGTCTCTCTCTGTCTTTTTTCTTTTTTTTTTTTTTTTTTTTTAGACAGAGTCTTGCTCTTGTCGCTAGGCTGGAGTGCAGTGGCACAATCTCAGTTCACTGCAATCTCCGCCTCCTGGGTTCAAGCGATTCCCCTGCCTCAGCCTCCCAAGTAGCTGGGACTACAGGTGCTCACCACCATGCCTGGCTGATTTTTTGTATTTTAGTAAAGACAGGGTTTCATCAGATTACCGGCCAGGATGTCTCAGTCTCCTGACCTCGTAATTCATCTGCCTCTGCCTCCCAAAGTGCTGGGATTACAGGCATGAGCCACCGCGCCTGGCCAGTTTCTGTCTCTTACTGGACCTTGACTGATAGACTCACTGCATCACTGAACCCTCAAACTCGAGGCTCAAAGTGTTACAGAGGCAGGAGTCAGGCCCCCGTACCCCTGACTTGCCTCATGGCTAAGAGAAACAATGGCTTCAGCCCCTTGTTCAGGAATCCTGCGGACTAGAGATGGATGAGCTGCTCACAGGGGTATCTAATCAGCTCTGGAAAAACTGGGCCAACAGTTAAACCACACAAACAAAAGAGCCACAGCTCCACACAGAACGGCCTGCTGGGCAAATGCCAAAACAAACGGCCATGATCTTGGGGCCTCATCAGGGCTGCAGGCTTCCTGGGCCCTCACGGAGGCCTCTCAAGAAGTAGGGGCTGAGGCCAAGTGCAGTGGCTCACGCCTGTAATCCTATCACTTTGGGAGGCTGAGGTGGGAGGACTACTTGAGCCCAGGAGTTCAAGACCAGCCTGGGCAACAAAGCAAGATCTCCTATGTCTACGAAATTTAAAAGTTAGCCAGGCGTGGTGGCAGACACCTGTAGTCCCAGCTTCTCAAGAGGCTGAGACAGGAGGATCCCTTGAGCCCCAGGAGGTCGAGCCTGCAGTGAGCCATGATCACGCCACTGCACTCCAGCCTGGGAAACAGAGCGAGACTCTGTCTCAGAAAGAAGAGGAAGAAGAAGAAGAGGAGGAACAACAAGAAAAAAGAAGGGGAAGGAGGAGGAGGAGGAAGGAGGAAGGGGAAGAGGAGGAGGAGGAAGAGGAGGAGGAGGAAGGAGGAAGGGGAAGAGGAGGAGGAGGAAGAGGAGGAGGAGGAAGAGGAGGAGGAGGAGTAGCAGAACCGGGCAGTCTGATTATGATTATTAATAATAATAATAATAATATAAATAATTAATAATAATATAAATAATTAATAATAATTATTAATAATAATAATCAGGCTGCCCCGTTCTGCTACTCCAGAACATTCTGGTCAAACAAGGAGCCTTCAGTGCTTATTGTCCTCATTGCATGTCAGCACAGTGATGTGCACATTACATTCATCTGGGGAGCTTCTGAAAATACTGCTCCCTGGACCTCCCCCGAGAGTTTCTGGTCCTGGACAACACTGGTCACTATGTCACTAAAGCTCCCCAGGTGATTTGACTGTGTAATCAAGACTGAAATTTGGCGGGGTGTGGTGGCTCACGCCTGTAATCCCAGCACTTTGGGAGGCCAAGGTGGTTGGATCGCTGAGGTCAGAAGTTCAAGACCAGCCTGGCCAACATGGTGAAACCTGTCTCTACTAAAAATACAAAAATTAGCTGTTCATGGCGGTGGACACCTGTAATCTCAGCTACTCGGGAGTCTCATGCAGGAGGTTGAACCTGGGAGGTTGCAGTGAACAGAGATTGCACTACTGCACTTCACCCTGGGTGACAAAGCGAGACTCCGTCTCAAAACAAAAACAAAAACAAAAAGGCTGGGCGTGGTGGCTCATGCCTGTAATCCCAGCACTTTGGGAGGCCAAGGCAGGCAGATTATCTGAGGTTAGGAGTTCGAGACCAGTCTGATCAACATGGTGAAACCCCGTCGCTACTGAAAAAACAAGCTGGGTATGGTGGCATGCACCTGTAGTCCCAGCTAGTCGGGAGGTTGAGGCAGGAGAACTGCTTGAACCCGGGAGGCAGAGGTTGCAGTGATCCAAGATCACACCACTGCACTCCAGCCTGGGCAACAGAGCGAGTCTCCATCTCAAAAAAAAAAAAAAGTCTTGAGCTATAGCATGTGACTTTGAACTATCGTTTTAATCAGAGCCTCAGCTTCCTCATCTGTAATATGGAGTAATAATATCCTGTGGCTCAGCCCTCCTCACAGGCTGTGAAAGGATCAAAGCCGTTCCCAGATGTGAAAGTGTTTGGAAAGCTGGAAAGCCCAGCGAGGGGGTTTCGTGAGACGGGGTAAGGCAGGAACAGCCCGTTCGGCAGCCATCGCATAGGGTTACTGCTCTCTAGGGACACTGAAGTGGCAGTTGCACATGCTTGTGAGGGGAGCGCCAATGCCCCCTCCAGCTGCTCACATGCCTCCCTGCCACCCCTAGCATTTGGAATGCCAACTTGACATGCCTGGAATGCGGGAGTGGCCGGTTGGCTCTTCAGACATCTAAAGGGAAGAGGTGGAGGCGCTGTCACACTCCCAGCCCACCCCCACCCCACCATTATTTCTGCCAGGAAAGAGAAGTGGTGGAAGGGACCAAAGCTGTTCAATCAAAGATTTCCTCCATGGGCCCGCACCACACAGTTTCCATCCCTGCACCCTTCCTCCTTGACCCTTCATCTCCCTTTCCGTCTGCCACCCATGCCCTTCCGCCCACCTGGCTCCAGGGAGAGGAGAGGGGCAGAAGCAGCAGCCCCAGCCAAGCCAGGAGGGCAGCGAGGAGACAACTGTTCTGCTCAGGTCAAGAGCTCATCCGCTTGGTTTCACCCCTTTTCAGTTCAGTGTGCATACACATTGCACGTCTGCTGGTATACAGCTAACAGGCTAGTTAATATTAACGCTTTGCATTTTTTAAGAGATGTATTCCAGAGGAATGTCCTCACAGGGGCTGAGTTGGAAAGAGCTAAGAGCCCTTGGCTGTAAGGACATGAGAAGTGAGAGGCCCCCACACTGCTGGTGGGAGCAGGGGGACAAGTGAGTTTGACTTAACTCCGGGGCAGTTTGGCAGAACAGGTCAAAAGCCTGGAAATGCGCATGCTATGATCCGGGAATCCAAGTCTAGGAATCCGCTGTGACATATCACAAAATGATCAGCCCGCTGGGTGTGGTAGCTCACGCCTGTCATCCCCACATTTTGGGAGGCCAAGGCCTGCGGATCACCTGAGGTCAGGATTAGCTGATCATGGTGGTGGACACCTGTAATCCCAGCTACTCAGGGGTCTCATGCAGGAGGTTGAACCTGGGAGGTTGCAGTGAACAGAGATTGCACCACTGCACTTCACCCTGGGTGACAGAGCGAGACTCTGTCTCAAAAAAAAAAAAAAGGCCAGGCGTGGTGGATCATGCCTGTAATCCCAGCACTTTGGGAGGCCAAGGCAGGCAGATCACCTGAGATCAGGAGTTTGAGACCAGCCTGATCAACATGGTGAAACCCCGTCTCTACTAAAAATACAAAAATTACCCGAGTGTGGTGGCTACTTGGGAGGCTGAGGCACGATAATCACTTGAACCTGGGTGGCAGAGGTTGCAGTGAGCTGAGATCGTGCCACTGAGCTCCAGCCTGGGCAACAGAGTAAGACCCAACCTCAACATACAAACATACAAAACAAACAAACAAACAAACAAAATGATCAATCCCGTTTGAGTCCTGGCTCCAGTGATGGGTGACTTTTTAGCCTCATCCCTAAAATGGGACTTCATGGCACCCCACTACACAGGTCTGAGGAAAAACTGAGACACTGCCTGCCCGCGAGGCACCTGGCATACAGTAAGTGCTCAATAATATAAAGTGATCTTGGCTCATCACAACCTCCACCTCAGCCTCCTGCCTCAGCCTCTCAAGTAGCTGGGATTACAGGCATGTGCCACCAAGCCAGCTAATTTTGTTTTTTGGGACAGAGACTCACTGTTACTCAAGCTGAACTGGAGTGCAGTGGCGTGATCTTGGCTCACTGCACCCTCCACTTCCTGGGATCCTCCAGAGGCTGACCCCAAGACAAGGATTTTGGAGGTGAGCCCAGGAAGCATGGGAAGTGAGAACAGGAGGAAAGGAAACCCAGGGAAGGTGTATTTATCAACTGGAACTAGCCACCTGCTTGCAAAAATGCCTGGAAGTGGAATCAAAAAAGTGAATGGTCCCTGAGGGTCTCTGCTCCTGTAAGTCTTGATTTTTGGGGTTTTTTTTGTTGTTGTTTGTTTTTGTTTTGAGATGGAGTCTCACTCTATTGCCCAGGCTGGAGTGCAGTGGCGTGATCTCGGCTCACTGCAACCTCTGCTTCCCGGGTTCAAGTGATTCTCCTGTCTCAACCTCCCGAGTAGCTGGGATTACAGGCGGCTGCCACCACGCCCAGCTAATGTTTGTATTTTTAGTAAAGATGGCATTTCACTATCTTGGCCAGGTTGGTCTTGAACTCCTGACCTCGTGATCCACCCGCCTTGGCCTCCCAAAGTGCTGGGATTACAGGTGTGAGACACCATGCCTGGTGTCTTGTTTTGTTTTTTGAGATAAGGTCTCATTCTGTTGCCCAGGCTGGAGTGCTGTGGCACCATCACCACTCACTGGATCCTTGACCTACCGGGCTCAAGAGTTCCTCCCACCTCAGCCTTCAGAGTAGCTGGGATTACAAGCGTATGTCACCATGCCCCCGGCTAATTTTTTATTTTTACCTTTTGTAGAGATGGGGTATCGCTTTGTTGCCTGGACTGGTCTCCAACTCCTGGGCTCAAGTGATCCTCCCTACTCGGCCTCCCAAAGTACCAGGATTACAGATGTAAGCCACCACACCCCCGGCATAATTCTTACTTTTGTCTGCCTCCAGAATTCTTTTACGTGAAAGAAAAATCAAACTTTCTCTGGTTTAACCAACTGACTTGCCTTTTCTGTTACATGTGGCTGAATTTAATCTTTATCTGATGCTGGAGGCCAATGGCTGTCTCACCAGGAAGTTGTCCAAGGGACCCACCCACCTTGAAGACCCACTGCCATGGTCAGATGCTATGGTGCCAACATCACACCAAGGAAATGATCTCACCAAGAGACCCTAGTCCCTCTTGGAGCCTTATTATGCCATGAGAAAAGTCTTCCTAGGCAGGAAGGCTGTCCTTTGGCCCAAATCCTCAGGCGTCTATCACCTCGTCACTGTCCTCCAGCTGCTCAGAGCTCTGCGGCACCTCCCCAAGTAGGTACTCCATGCCCCCACCCCTTCCCACACTCTCCCTCAAAATGTAGCTGTTTCCTGGGCCCTTCTCTCTGCTCATTGCTTGTAGGCAACAGCTAGCACATCTGACATGAGAACCGAAGTTACTGGGTTAATGTGTCACCCTCCCAAGTAATAGATGTGCATTTTTGACAGGGCTTTTCTGGAAACAAGGCCTTATGCCCAGAGCTGAATGACGTAAAAATCACCAGAACAAGAGGCCGCCCTGGCGCTGATTTCACTTCCTCTGTTCCACTCCCGTTTCCTCCCTTTTTTTTTTTTTTTTTGAGATGAAGTTTTGCTCTTGTTGCCCAGGCTGGAGTGCAATGGCCTGATCTCAGCTCACCACGATCTTGGTCTCCCAGTTCAAGCAATTGCAATTCTCCTGCCTCTGCCTCCTGAATAGCTGGGAATACAGGTGCCCGCCACCATGTCTGGCTAATTTTGTTTTTTTTTTTTGAGATGAAGTCTTACTCTGTTGCCCAAGTTGGAGTGCAGTGGCGCCATCTCAGCTCACCACAACCTCCACCTCCTGGGTTCAAGCAATTCTCCTGCCTCAGTCTCCCAAGTAGCTGGGATTACAGGTATGTGCCACCAAGCCAGCTAATTTTTTTTTTTTTTTTTTTTTTTGAGACAGAGTCTCGCTCTGTTACCCAAGCTGGAATGCAGTGGCGAAGTCTTGACTCACTGCCCCCTTCACTTCCTGGGTTCAAGCGATTCTCCTGCCTCAGCCTCCCGAGTCGCTGGGACTACAGGCATGTGCCACCATGCCTGATATATTTGTATTTTTAGTAGGGACGGGGTTTTACTATGTTGGCCAGGCTGGTCTTGAACTCTTGACCTCGTGATTCCCCCGTCCCGGCCTCCCAAAGCACTGAGATTACAGGCGTGAGCTGCTGTGCCTGGCCTAATTTTGTAGTTTTAGTAGAGATGGGGTTTTTTCCATGTTGGTCAGTCTGGTCTCAAACTTCTGACCTCAGGTGATCCACCCACCTCAGCCTCCCAAAGTGCTGGGAGTCACCGCGCCCAGAACCGTTTCCTCCTTTATCCCGTCCTCTCCCTTGGCACAGCTGGCCTTGGCCACAGCTCCTAACTCAGCAAATGCCAGGTCCCCACCCTCCTCCACCATTCTGCCTGAGCTCCCAGACTGAAAGCGAAAGGAGGAGTTGGAACAGAAAGAAAAAATAATAAAACCACTGAAAGAGAAGAAACAGCTGGCAGAATATTGGAGAAATTCCCAGGCGGGAATTCCCAGCCCTCAAGGCCTATGCCAGCCAGGCTGAGGAAGTTCGTAAAGGACAATCTTGAAATCAGCTCTTGACATTGTTCCCAACTCATGAGAGCACCTAACCCCTTGTCCCTGCCCTGCCCTAAAGGGAGGCATGTGCCTGAAATCGGAGTTGAGTTTTGAGGGTCAGAGCAGAGCTAGGGTAGGAGGGAGAGGGTAGAGCAGAGGGGACTCTGGGGAAGAATGGACCCTGGTGGGTAGGGTCACATGACGCCTGAGGGTCCAGGCCCTTCTGGGCTTCCAGGGGACAAGGCCTTTCCCCAAGACAGTGCACAGTGAGGAGTCTTGGCAAAACTATGTGGCCAATGGTAGGTGCACAAGTGTGGGGAGGGGCACTCTAAGAGGCTGAACTGACAGCAGCCAAAAAATAAAGTTGGCTCCTCTTACCTAAGCCACAGTGAGATCCTATATCCATTCGGGAAACATGGAGGAAAACTGGAAGAGGCTGGAACAGAGGTCTGGCTTGTGCTTGCGGGAGTCCGGATCAGGTGTGGCAGTGATGAGCAGGCAGGGAGACAAAAGCAGTGGTGTCACCTGCGTAAAAGTGTGGCTCCGGCCGCGCAAGGGGCCTGCAGACTGGCCACCAAGGGACTGGTGTCGGGACTTCTCAAAAAGAAACGTGGGCCTGGCACAGTGGCTCACGCCAGTAATTCCAACACCTTCGGAGGCCAAAGGAGGTAGATCACTTGAGGTCGGGAGTTCAAGACCAGCCTGGCCAACATGGTGAAACCCCGTCTCTACCAAAAATACAAAAATTAGCCAGATGTGGTGGTGGGCACCTGTAATCCCACTATTCGGGAGGCTGAGGTGGGAGAATCACTTGAACCCGGGAGGTGGAGGTTGCAGTGAGCTGAGATCGCGCCACTGTACTCCAGCCTGGGTGACTAGGCGAGACTCTGTCTTAAAAATAAAAAAAGAAATGTGAAGGGCTCTGCCATGCAGAGAAGGGAAGAAGGGACGGGGGTGGGTTAGAGCGGGGGAATGGGGGTGGGTGTGTGACTCACCTAAACACCAAGTTTGGCTGAGGGTACTCTGGAGAGAAGGCATGAGGCTCGACATTAGGCAAAGCATCATCACTTCTTCCGGCTGATCCTGGGAGCCCCAGAAAGGCCGTCTTACTCCTCATGAATTGCAATGAATCACAATAAAAAGCACAATCCACAGTGAACTGGTAACCAGTCCTCTTTGACCAGGGAGGGAATGATTTCTGTCAGGTTCACTAATTCCAGTTAAGGTATGGCCTGAGAAAGGTTCCAAGCCCTGTCTACTGATTCTTCTCTGTCTTCCCTCTTTTTCTGCTCCTAAGTAAGGCCTCACATCCCTGCAGCTACCTGTCCTCCCATCGACTCCACACATTTCCAGATTCATCTTCCCACTCCCACTGCCCAGCGTTCACCACTCTCCAGACCTGCCCTTGTTACCTGGCCAGCTGGACCTTTGGCCACTTTCTTATTGAGGGTTGTGGAGCAGGGGAGCGTCATGGTCACAGCGTGGGCTCTGGGTTTGAATTCTGCCTCCACCATGCAATGCCTTTACTTCCTCATCCATGAAATGGGAATAATAATGCTACTACTTCATGTGCATGCTTTGAGGATTCAGTGAATAAATATATACTTAAAATAGTGGCTGGCATGTTTCGAGCTCTCAATAATTGTTCATTTTTTAAATTTATATTGTTGTTAGTCACTCAAATGTCCATAGAGGATGAATTTTGTTTTGTACACCAAACCTATCTCGGTGAGTAGAACTACATCGAGCATGTAGTAGAGGCTCAGTTAACAGTGTTGAATTTTTCTATTCTGTAAACTCTGCTCCAGCCAAACTCTTTCCCATGACATGCCTTATACATTGCTGCCTCTCTACCTTTGTTCATGCCCCTCCTACCTCTTAAAGGGCCCTTGCCCCATCTCATATAACTCCTACCAGCTCCAGCTGCCCCTCTCCTCGGAAGCCCTCCCTGGGCTCAGAACCTACACAAAACAAATGGCTCAGTGGTTTGAGGCTGAGGTTTTTTTTATGCTTTGGCTCCAAAACAGAGTTTCCTCTCTTCCTGGCACTTAGTCCTCACCACCTCCAGGGGTGGCCCCCAAGAAGTGGAGCACCCTAGCTACTATATATATCTGTCCTTTATCTGGTGGTTTTGACATTCGGAAAGGGCTTCCCAGGTGAAGCCATCTGAATTACTAGACATAACCAGACATGTGGTCTTCAAGCCACATTTTCTGGGCTTCCTAATTGGTGAATTGAGAGACACGGCATCTGTTTGCCCAAGAAATCTGAGCCAGGCAGTTCCACATCAACAGGCTGCTTTCCACCCTGGACAGGACAACAGCTGCCTAAAACTCAGCTGTTTATGCACTAAAAAAAGAAATTCCATGGAGACCAGTTGACTCAAGCCAGCTCCCAATGTGAGGAGAGAGGAGTTTCAAAGCAATCCCCAGTGACACCAAAAGCTCTCCACCCAGTTCTTGATATAAATAAAAAAGAAAACAAGAGTGAAATCTGAGCCAAGAATGCTTGAGTCAATACTCCAGACTGCCTGGAGGGAGAGGTGCTGGAAGCTGGAGTTGGATTTTGGGAATCAGTCTGACAGTTCCCTCCAGGCAGGCTTGCCCCCTGCCACCCCTGTCCCCAACCAGGGATGGGACACTCACCACTTCTCAAGAAAGTCCATTCTGCCATTGGGAAGGGCCCCTCTGGAAGGCTGGGGGTGCAGAGGACAGGAGACTGACCTTGCTGAGTGGAGGCCATGAACCAGGCTCTCCCCAGGCCTCATTGCCTAGAATGTCTCCTCCATACCCACCAGACGTACATAGCTTTTTTTTTTTTTTTTTTTTGACAGAGTCTTGCTCTGTCACCCAGGCTGGAGTGCAGTGGCATGATCTCAGCTCACTGCAACCTCCACTTTCCGGGTTCAAGCGATTCTCCCGACTCAGCCTCACAAGGAGCTGGGACTACAGCCGTCCACCACCACATCCAACTGATTTTTTGTATTTTTAGTAGAGACAGGGTTTCACCGTGTAAGCCAGGATGGTCTGGATCTTCTGACCTCGTGATCCACCCACCTCGGCCTCCCAAAGTGCTGGGATTACAGGTGTGAGACACTGGGCCTGGCCCATAGCTCTTTTCATCCTCACACACTGCCAGGAAGGTAAGGTTGGTTACTTCTGCCACTTCACAGGTGGGAAAACTGAGGCTCAGAGAGGTTAACTTCTGCCAGCACCCCTTGGAAATGGCTGGTATGGTTGGAAGCCAGCACTTCTGGGCCCAGGGTCTGGGGCTAAGTGGAATTCAGCGTGGGCCGTTCCTTTCCCATTGGAGCCCCTCACGTGTCAGACCCTCTGCCCCTCCTCACAGTACCTCTGCCTTGCCTCATACCTCCCAGGCTCTATCTCTGTGAACTTTGAGCTCTGCCCCTATTGTCCCAGAAGGGCTCGCTGATGAGGAGGAAATTGCCAGGGTTTATTGTTTCCTCCCAGCCTCTCTGGCGACACCTGAGCCTGGTGCTTCTCCCCTTCCGCCTCCCCCCACAGTCATACCCACAGCCACGCAAGCACGCTCACATCACGCCGCACTCCAACCAGCACCCCCCCCCCACTGCCAGTCACACAGTCACACACATACGATTACATACACGTTCACATATAGACACATTCGCACTCATAGCTTCACACATGCACGTGTGTGCACACACAGTCACTCATCTCTGAGTTGGTGACTGGGTGAGGACATTCAATGGGTGAGGACCAACAGGTGTGAAGATTACTTCCTAGAAAATGACGCCCGTCTCTTTGCCATTCTTCCCAATCCAGTGGAGCTACTAGGCTTTTGCTTCATTTCATGTTTAATAAGCCACTCTTGCGAGACGATGGTTGGTTCCCCCAACAACCACCACACACTCCCAACCTCATCCTGCTTCCCGACCTCATTCCTGCCTCCCGACCTCATTCATCCTGCTTTCCGCCCCTGCCAGCAAACCTGACGGATCCGAGGCCGGGAACTGAGAATGTTTTCTTCCCCATGCTGCCCCCTTGTGACGGAAGCCCAGAACTGCAGGCTCTGCGCCCAGAAGTTAACCACACTTTCCAGGAAGGTTCCAGCAGCCAGGCGGGCTGTTACGAGAGGGCTGTATCCTACTGCCCTCCTCCTACAGAGGGGCAAGTGACTAAATGAAGATCTTCTCTTCCTTCACCCTGACCCTCAGGGCCAGCAGAAGAGCTGACTGCTGTTTCATAGGCACACTCCCTGGCATGGGAGATGGGTGGGTGTGCCAGCTGGACCAGCAAATGGCAGGACCCTTACGATGATCAAGCCTACAGTCATCATACAATCATAGGATTGTTGGCCTATATCCATAGTTTCTTGACATCCTAATAGTGCATTTGGCTAAACCTTGGTGAAGTGGTGAAGTAGGCGTGACAGCAGGTGACTGTGCAACCTCTGACACATCTCCAGCCTCCACTTTTAGTTCTCTTGCTGTTTCCACCACATCTGTCATTACTTCCTCCTCTAAAGTCTTGAACTCCTCAAAGCCACCCATATGGGCTGGAATCAACTCCTTGATGATGGATGAAGCCACTTCCTTGTGGCTGGAACAGACTTCTCTGTTTTCTAAAACGGGCATAGTAACAGCACCTATGGTCTAAAATTTGTTGTGAAGATCAAACGGATTAATACAAGTGAAGAGTGCCCGGCACTACAAGTGCTCAGTGAATACTGGTTTTGGATGCTTGTTTTATTATTATTATTAGGCCTTATAATAGCCCTATGAGGTAGTATAATTAGTTCCATTTTACAGATGAAGAGACCAAGGCCTAGGGAACAAAGTAACTTGCCCAAGCTTGCATCATGATACTGCCAGAAGCCAAATCTAGATCTTCAGACCCCAAGACAGCCATAGGACTCCCCACGTGCTCCCTAGAGGTGTTGTGCAGAAACTTCCGTGTGCTAATCTGAATGATGAGCGGTAACCACAGGCTGCTGGAAGTGATTCCTGGCCCTGGGTGGCCTTCAGTCCTCTTGGTCCTTTTCCACAGTATGACCTTGACACTCACTGGCCATTTCTGAGAAAGAACCTGCCTTCTCCAGGGCTTTCGTGGGTGCCCATGTTCACCAAGCAGCCTCTAAAGCGATGTGAATCCTAGCACCAGGCCTGTTCGTAGCACATATTCATGGTAGATGCATGCTAGAAAAGCAGGAGACCTAGGAGCCTGCCTTGGGTTCTAGTCCTAGCCACCTGTTGCCTCAGCCTGGGATCTCATTTTCTATCTCTAAGCTTCAGTTTCCACTTCTGCACAATGGGGATAGGAACTTTTCTGTTAAGATCAAGTAGGTTTTGGGAGAATATTCCAGTCTCTTGATCAAATAGTGACATTTGCCTGACCCCTGCAGAACAATCCCTGCTTGTTGTACAGCCTGGTGCCACCTCAGATGAACCGTCACCCACTGTATGCACGAAATATTTTCCTCTCCCCTCCAGGAAGATCATTTTCTGGACCTACCCTCCTCACAGCGGCCTTATTCCTTTGCTAGAGTCACCGAATGCTAGAATATGGGTTCTGGAAAAGACCTTGAGGGCCATCTGCTCCCAGTGTGGCAAACTGACCTCCTTATGAAGGACCCCCAGTGCCTAAAGCAGTGGCTGAGGCTCAGTGATTGCTCCCACACTGCAGGGTGCAGCATGAAGAGGAGAGAGATCATCCTGTGAGTTACGGGCACCTTTTGCCCAAATACCCCCTTTCTACAGATGGGAAACTGAGTAAATGACAATCCCAACTTCCTTTACCTGATCCTCGCCTCGGAGATATGAATGCCAGGAGATATGAATGCCATGCTGGCACAGGAGATGGGTAGGTATGCCACCTTCCCCATGGGCAGGCCCCTATTGGGGTCACAGCACAAGTGATTACTTACAGCCATCAATTAGGGTTTACTAACTGATGTCTTCATCTTCTTGGCATTCTGTAGAATTATGCTAACAGATTTTGGGAAACAATTTGCCCAAAATCTATGTGACTTCGTGCTTGTTTGTTTGTTTTTTTTGGAAACAGGGTCTTGCTCTGTCACTCAGGCTGGAGTACAGTGGGGCCATCACAGCTGACTGCAGCCATGACTTTCCAGGCTCAAGTGATTCTTGTGCCTCAGCCTTCCAAGCAGCTGGGACTACAAGCATGCACCACCACACCTGGCTAATATTTTTTGAGACGGAGTCTTAGTCTGTCGCCCAGGCTGCAGTGCAGCGGTGTGCTCTCGACTCACTGCAACCTCCTCTGCCTCCCGGGTTCAAGCAATTGTCCTGCCTCAGCCTCCCCAGTAGCTGGGATTACAGATGTGTGCTACCACACCCGGCTAGCTTTTGTATTTTTAGTATAGATGAGGTTTCACCATATTGGTCAGGCTGGTCTTGAACCCCTGATCTCGTGATCTGCCTGCCTTGATCTCTCAAAGTGCTGGGATTACAGGCATAAGCCACCATGCCCGGCCATGCCCAGCTAATTTTTGTGTTTTCAGTAGAGACAGGGTTTCACCACATTGGCCAGGCTGGTCTCGAATGTCTGGCCTCAAGTGATCTGCTCGCCTTGGCCTCCCAAAGTGCTGGGATTATAGATGTCAGCCACAGCACCAGCCTTAATTTTTTTATTTTTTGTAAAGATGTGGTTTTGCCATGTTGCTAGGCTGACTTCATCCATTTTCAATGCATAATTTTAACACGGAAGTGTATTTTAGCCATTGAAACATGCAAGCTTACTTCTTTTAGGAAAAAAACTGAAGTATTTGGCTGGGAACCCCAAGACAGTTGCCACAGGAACGACCAGAAGAAAGCAAAAACAGAGTAAGGAGCACCCTTTAAAGTGAGGGGAGGCCGGGCTCACGCCTGTAATCCCAGCACTTTAGGAGGTGGAAGTGGGCATATCATCTGAGGCCAGGAGTTCGAGACCAGCCTTAGCAACATAGGGAACCCTGACTCTAATAAAAATACAAAAATTAGCTGGGTGTGGTGGTGAGCACCTGTAATCTCAGCTAATTGTGAAGCTGAGGCAGGAGAATCGCTTGAACCCGGGAGGTAGAGGTTGCAGTGAGCCAAGATCGCACCACTGCACTCCAGCCTGGGTGACAAAGCAAGACCTAGTCTCCAAAAACAAAATTTTTTTTGAAAGGAAAGCCCAGGATAGCACTCACATGCTGGCAAGCCCACAGATAGTGCAAACTCAATGTCCCTGGGGGAGCAAACCTAAGGGGCCGATAGCCCCCAGCTAGTCAGGTGGTTTATTCACAAACTGCCCACTCCCAGGACTTCAGGATGGGGCAAGCCACAAAGCAGGATGTCTTCAGTGGGGAATGTTTAAGTACTTCAAGGGGAATACAGCATCACGGGCTTTTCAGGGGCAGGTATCTGTGACCCACCTGTGTACAACGCTTCTGCGGTCCTGATATTCTGCTGCTGGGCTTGGACTCAAGCTGTGGATTTCAACCCAGTTCAGCCTTATCTGCATGACCTTGGGAAGGCACTTCCTCTTTCTGGAATTCAGTTGTCTCGTTTGCAAAGTGAGACCATGATTATCATCTCTACAACACCCTCAAAACACAAATGAGGAAACTTCCCATACCAAGCACCCAAAAAGAAGAACACAGCCTAGAAAAACCAGAAGCTACTGGGTCACTTTTTTCCTTTTTTGTTTATATGTGCGCTTTAATTTTTCTACCATGGTCATGGGTTACCTTTGAATTATTATAAAAGTGAGTAATTAAATGGGGTGGAGCAGAGCTGATGATGTGAAGGAAAACGCTGAGTCTGGCGACTTTCAGGGCCTCCTCTGTGCCAGGCAGAGTTGTCGATGCTTCACCTATGTGACCTCATCTCTTTGTCCCAACAAGCCTGAAGGGGAGGCACTGTGGCTCCCACTTCACAGCTGGGGAGACTGAGGTTCCAGAAGGAGTCAAGCCTTCACTCTTACAAGAGCCCACGGTGATGGTAATGCACCAGGAAGGGGCGTACAGATGTGTGGCGGTGGTGGCAAGGTCAGCACTGCAACTACGAGAAAGCAGAGCCTCCTCCCTCTCCTGAGACACTGCCTCAGAGCCTCTGAGAAAAGCCTTCCCCACTGGTGATAAGCCAGGAACCTGCTCCCGGGGGACCTGCTCTGCTCTGGGCTCTTTTAAGATCAAGAAAATTTATTATCAAATAGCAGCATTGTGTCCAGTCAGAAAAGTTTCAGCGTATGAACGTACTTTCAAAACATGTTTCTGCCACGGGGCACGGTGGCTCATGACTATAATCTCAGCACTTTGGGAGGCTGAGGTGGGTGGATCATTTGAGGTCAGGAGTTCAAGACCAGCCTGGGCAACATGTCGAAACCCTGTCTCTACTAAAAATACAAAAATTAGTCAGGTGTGATGGTGCATGCCTGTTGCCCCAGCTACATGAGAGATCGAGGCAAGAGAATCACTTGAAGCCAGTAGGCAGAGGTTGTAGTGAGCCAAGATTGTGCCACTGTACCCCAGCCTGGGTGACAGAGCCTGTCTCAAAAAAAAGACAAAAACAAGGCCGGGCGCGGTGGCTCACGCCTGTAATCCCAGCACTTTGGGAGGCCGAGGCGGGTGGATCACGAGGTCAAGAGATCGAGACCATCCTGGTCAACGTGGTGAAACCCCGTCTCTACTAAAAATACAAAAATTAGCTGGGCGTGGTGGCGTGCGCCTGTAGTCCCAGCTACTCAGGAGGCTGAGGCAGGAGAATTG
>PVKV010025360.1:0-29780 GCA_004027835.1 Alouatta palliata
TTAAAAAAAAAAAAAAAAAACAGAAAACTAAGGCTAAAACCCAAATAAATGTGAGGCACTGAGAACCTGGAGAGAGAGGTGAAAGAAAGATGCTGTGAGAGAAAAGCTTTAAGGAATTACTAAATTCAGAAAGACGCAGCTGCATCATGGAAGGTCACAAAAAGTAAGTCGTACATAGTTTAATTTTATGTTCTGTTTAAAGCTAAATGTGAACAGTGCTTCTGCTCGGAGACGGCCCTGCCATCAACTCAATCCCAAAGGATGGCCAGAAAAAAATGTAACAATGGGTAATTGTCAGTACTGTAATTTACCATTAAATCTTCTCTCGTTCTTTAACATTTTTCAGGAACAATAAAACTTTTAGAATGGTGTAGTGTATAATGACATAGCATTCACCTTAATCTCCCTTCTTTCTGATTTTTTTTTGCCTTGCAAAAGGTAGCTCCTAGCACTGGGAGATTTTCTGCACTTGTGATACATGTGAACTTGGATTCATTCTAAAGTACCATAGCTTTACCTGCATTATTTCATTATTTAAACTTCCTAGCAATATACACGTACCATTACTGTCTCTATTAAATGTGCTACCACTTGAAAAAACTCTAGGTCCACACAGTTTCTCTGGTGAATGCCTTTTAACCTTCAAGAATAATTCCAGTGCTACTTAAGCCATTACAGATCTTTAACAAGAGTTCTTTTTGAAAAATTAAACAAAAACTACAGTACCAAAACCAGTGGAAGATACCACCATCCTGGTGTACATGTGTGTTCACACACACACACACACACACACACACACACAATAAATGAAGGCTAGCCTAATTCATACATATCAGCAAAAAATGAACTTAATCACTGGTAGAATTGGGGAGAATTTGAAATATAATTCTCTATGACCAAGTGTGAACGTGCCAGGGAAACAAAGAAAGCTTACAATTAAAAGTTTTATTGTTCCTGAAAAAAATTTATATAGTTAAAAATGTGTATTTATTTATAACTTGTATATCTAATGATACATTTATATATGATATATATTTATATTTATAATTTACATATATAGGGGAGTTAAGAAAGAGTTTATTGATATGGAAACAGCTTGCAATGCTATAGTATTTCGTTACCTGACAAGGACCCTGGAAGACAGAGCTACTGCTGCAAGTTTGCCTCTTGAAATATATTGTTTTTGAAGAAATACATTTTTGTGCTATTTATATTGTATGACTATATAATGCAATGTTTATCTTTCAATATTAAGAAAGTAAACAACCCAATAAAAAATACCAGCAGGTTTTCAGTGACACTTTACAAAAGAATACACACAAATGGCCAATAAGCACCTGAAAAATGTTCAACATTGTTAGTCGTCAGGGAAATGCAAACCAGACACACAATGAGCTATCAATACGGACCAGTCAGAATGCCTAAAACTGTAGTTTCCTGTGCTTCTTTGCAATTTATGCCTCTCTTTATCTAAGATAACCAATGTCTTATTTATTTCATGAGAAATTGGCTTGAACTCTTCTAGAATTTTGTATATATTCACAGCATTTAATCTTTTGTGCCTGTTTCGTTGTTTGGAAGTTCCTCACATCGTTGCACATATCATTAGTCCATTCCTTTTTATTGGTAAGTAGTATTCCATTGTATGGCTATACAGTCATGCACTGATGGTGTTTCAGTCAATAACAGGCTCCCAATAGAACGGAGGACCTAGAAGATGATAATGGAGGTGAAAAACTCCTATCCCCTCATGACATCATAGTGTCCTAATGCAATCATTGCTCATGTGTTTGTGGTGACGCTGGTGTAAACAGACCTACTGTGTTACCAGTTCCGTAAAAGGATAGCACATACAGTTATATTCAGTACGTAACACTTGGTAATGATAATAAGCTGTTACTGGCTTATGTATTTACTATACCATATTTTTTGTCATATTTAGACTGTATGTCTGCTCATTTTTTAAAAAAAGTTAAATGTATAACAGCCTCCCGCAAGTCCTTCAAGAAAGAGGCATTGTTCTCAGAGGAGATGACAGCTTCATGCAGTGATTGCCCCTGATGACCTCCCAGTGGGACAGCTGTGGAGGGGAAGACAGGGATATTGATGATCCTGACCTGTGTATGCCTAGACGAATGTGTGTGTGGGTGTCTTAGTTTTTAACACAAACATTCAAAACATTTTTTAAGCAAAATTTCGAAATAGAAAAATGGCTTATAGAATAAGCGTATAAAGAAAGAAAATATTTTGTACAGATTTACAATGTGTTTTAAGCTAAGTGTTATTACAAAGGAGTCAAAAAATTTTTAAAAACATGACCAGACACGATGGCTCATGCCTGTAATTCCAGCAGTTTGGGAGGCTGTGGTAGCTGGATCACTTGAGCTCAGGAGATCGAGACCAGCCTGGGGAACATGGTGAAACCCCCATCTTCACCAAAACTATAAAAAAATTAGCAGAGCGTGGTGGTGCACGCCTGTAGTCCCAGCTACTTAGGAGGCTGAGGCAGGAGGATCACTTGAGTTTGGGAGATGGAGTTTGCAGTGAGCCAGGATTGTCCCACGGCACTCCAGCCTGGGTGAAAAGGTGACACTCTGTCTCCAAAACTTTAAAAATAAAATAAACAAATAAATTTATAAAGTTAGAAAAAAACTTACAGTGAGCTAAGGTTAATTTATTATCAAAAAATTAAAAATGTTTTTCAGTAACTTTAGCGTAGCCTAAGTGTACAGTCTTTATAAGCCTCCAGTAGTATCCAGTCACGTCCTAGGCCTTCGCGTTCACTCACCACTCACTCACCGACTACCCTGGAGCAACTTACAGTGTTGCGAGCTCCATTGATGGCAAAAGCCTTATAAAGATGTACCATTTTTATGTTTTATGTCACGTTTTCATTTTACCTTTCCTAGGCTTAGATACACAAGTACCATTGTGTTTCCACTGCCTACAGCACTCAGTGCAGCCACACGCTGGACAGGCCTGTCGCCTGAAGCCATGGACGCTACCCTGTAGCCTGGGTGTGTAGCAGGCTGTACCACCTAGGTTTGCGTGAGTGCACTCTACAGCATCCACACAGCAGCGCAATCGCCTGACCACCCATTTCCCAGGACGTATCCTCTGGGTAAGTGACGTTGGCTGTGCTACAATTCACTTGTCCTGCTGAGGGGCATTTGGGTTGCTTTCAATTTGGGTCTAACACAAATAAATTTGCTGTGAACATACGTGTACAATTCTTTGTGCGAGAATACATTTTTACTTCTGTTGGGTAAATACCTAGGCACAGAATGGTTGGGTTACACGAGAGGTGTATTTTAAAATGTTAAAGAAACTATTCATTTTTCAAAGGGTTGGGTTGAACTGAAGTAAACTAAAATGTTTCTTCCCAACAACAAACATTCAGCCTCTCTTGAACTCACCCATTTAGGTTTTTAGCCCCACGTTCCATGGAAAAGTTTTTCCTAGGACATCACACACCTCCAAAGCTTGGTTCCCTGCTTTATCTTATTGACCCAGTAGTCATCTCTGATACAATGGATCACTCTCTCCTTCTTGAAATGCCTCAGACTCACCTGAGTTTTTTCCTTACCTTCCTTTTCATTGCTTTCTAGTCCGTCTTGCAGGATCACCTCCTCTTCCTGAGGTCCACACCTAAGAGCGCCCTGGGACCCAATGCTCAGACCTCTCCCCTTCTCTGTCTATGCATGTTATAGGTTTCCATCCATGTCTGTGGCTTCAGATGCCACGGGTTCTATAATCCACCTAGCCCTCCACCTAGCCACCTATCTATCCTCCCTCACTCCCTTTATTACGCTTTATTTTCTTTATCGCTTTTTCCTTTTCTGTTTTTTTAAGACAGTCTGTCACCCAGGCTGGAGTGGCGCAATCACAGCTCACTGCGGCCACAGGCTCAAGTCATTCTGCCACCTCAGCCCCGCAAGTAGCTGGGACTACAGGTGCATGCCACCATGCCTGGCTAATTTTTTTTTTTATTTTTTAAATTTTTGTTTAGAGATGGGACCTTGCTGTGTTGCTCAGACTGGTCTCAAACTTCTGGGCTCAAGCAGTCTTCCCACTTGAGCATCCCAAAGTACTGGGATTACAGGTGTGAGCCTTTCTATCCTATCTTTGACCACTTTATCTGAGTTCTAGTACTATGTGTCCAAATGCCTGTTCAATTGACATTCTACATGTATGTCTTAAAATAGGCATGCATGTATTTTGGGGAGAATTCTTGATTTCCCTTTTCCCCCAACCCTAACCTCGAAACCTGTTTCAGTCTAAATCTTCCCCATTTTAATAAAAACCAGTTCCATTCACCACGTTAGTCACGTCAAAACACTGCAAGTCAGTATTAGCTTCTCTTTTTCCCACACACACCCCATCTCAGTAATCAGCAAGGCTTTAATTCTAAAATACTGTCTGAATTTGAGCACTTCCCACAATTCCCACTACTGCTCTCCTGATTCCTAGCACTGTGGACATCCACACTGCTCTCCTGGGGGCCCCTTGTTCACACTCTTGGTCTCTGAACTCTATATTCCACACCACAGCCAGAGCTCTACAACAGAGATGGGCCACTGCCCTGCGGGAATTCTCCCTGGCTTTTCACTGTGCTTGGAATCTCAAGAAAATTCCAACCATCACCCAAGCTACGTCCTGCCGCCTTGTCCCGGCCTCATCTCACGGTGCCTCAGGCTCACCTCGTTCCACCCGGCACCTTCCTCTTTTCCTTACGTCAGCCAAGCTCGCCTGGATACAGAGACTTTGCACTGCTCTTCTCCCTGGAATGCTTTTTATTCTCATGAAGCACCTCGTCTGTTTTTTTTTTTTCAGATCTCTCATCTACTGAATGAAAACTCCCCCTCAACATCGTATCTAAACATCCCACTCAGTCTCCCTGGCCTGCTACCTCCCTCCGCTGTCTAAGGCACTTACTTCTTCATAATAGGACATCAAGTCTCATTGACATTTTATCATCTGTCTCATGCTAGGAAGTAGATCTTGTGTGGCAGAACTTTGTGTGGGGTTTCAGCCCGGCGGTCCAGGTAATGATGTAGTTACGTATCACCGGAGAATCTCTGTGCTGGATGTCACAGGTCCTTATTTTACTCAGGAAAAGTCCTGAGTGCATCTGGGTGGCTCTTTGGAGCCACTGTCCTGCAGACTTTGATGCAGCAATCCAGGCAGAGGGATACTTCAGTGTCTTCTGCACCACCTGGAACCCACCGGCACGGCAGTGGAAGACACCAGATGGAGAATTCTGCTCCTGTCCTTACAATGGACGCAGTTTATGGCTACTCACCCTTCCTTCCCAAAACTTGTCACATGGCCACATCTAACATCAGGGGTGCATGGGTGTGGTGGTTAATCCTGAGTGTCAACTTGACGGGATTGAAGGATGCTGAGTATTGATTCTCGGTACGTCTGTGAGGGTGTTGCCAAAGGAGATTACCATTTGAGCCAGTGGGCTGGAAAAGGCAGACCCACCCTTAATCTGGGTGGGCACCATCTGATCAGCTGCCAGTGAATATAAAGCAGGCCAAAAAATGTGAAACGGTTAGACTGGCCTAGCCTCCCAGCCTACGTCTTTCTGGATTTACATCTTTCTGGATGTAGGCTGGATGCTTCCTTCCCTCAAACATCAGACTCCAAGTTCTTCAGTTTTGGGACTCAGACTGGCTCTCCTTGCTCCTCAGCTTGCAGATGGCCTCTTGTGGGACCTCGTGATCCTGCGAGTTAATGCTTAATAAACTCCTCTTTATATTTATATAGTATAATATAATATACATGATATAATATACTATATATACATGTATATTCTATATATAATGTATTATATAGATTATATATAATATATAATGTACTATATAGAATATGTATATTCTATATGGTATAATATATATAGGATATTTATATATATAATATAAATTATTATAAATATATTATATAGATTATATATAATATAAATTATATGTAATCTATATAATATATTACATTATACTATATAGAATATGTATATTCTATATAGTATAATATATGTAGGATATTTATATATCCTATTAGTTCTGTCCCTCTAGAGAACCCTAATACAACAGGCAACCCAAATGAGGGTGCAGCATTAGGCCACGTGACCCCATCTGTCTTCTTTATCATCCAACTCCCAGCACCCAGAACTTGGAGAGCAGCACTTGGCTTAGAGTCAGTCTTCAATAGGTATTTGTTGAATGCGTAAACCAAAAATAAAATTCTAAGGTCCCCCAGCCATCTAAATGAACTTCCGCGTCAGCTAGGACTCTTAAACTTTAACCTGAAAGGCTGGTTCAGGACATGAAGGGAAGTGGGGTCTGACATGCCTCATTATGCCTCTCTGGCATTAACATCAACACAGACTTGAAGAAACATTTCACATCATGTTCTCTCTGAAGCCTGCTCGCTTAAAGGATCATCTGCATGATAAAACTTTGGTCTCCACAACCTCTTATTGCAACCAAACATTCCTTTCTTCTGTTGATCCAAGGTCTTTAGACACACTCAACCAATTGTCCACCAGAAAATGTTTAAATTTACCTGTAGCCTAGAAGCAACACCCACTGCCACCATCCCCGCCTCCCCCTTCCCATGGCTTTGAGTTGCCCGCCTTCTGGTCAAACCATTATATTTCTTAAATGTACTTGTACCTATGCAACAATCCTGCATGATCTGCACATGTACCCCAGAACCTAAAGTACAATTTAAAAAAAATGTACTTGATGGATATCTCATGCCTCCCTGAGATGTATAAAACCAAGCTGCACCCCAATCACCTTGGTACATGTGGTCAGGCCTTCCTGAGGCTGCGTCACTGGCTCCCATGCTGAACCTTGGCAAAATAAACTTTCTAAATTAACTGAGACCTGTCTTCGATTTTCTGGGTCTACACATGAGATTAAAATGTCCAGATCTTGGTTTTTCTGGCCGTGGAGGCATGGTTCCAAGAAAACCAAAAAACTTCTAACAGTGCTTTTGATCTGCTTTAGCCCCTGGTTTTGGCACACTTCACTGGACAAGGAATTCTGTAGGCCAAGTCCTCTCTCATCAGGAATGATGTATTGGAAATTCATTGACACAGTTGTGTGAATTAGTTTACTGAGTCATCCTGCCAAAGGGAAATGATACTGCTCACAATGGTTCCAGCCTGGGAAGAATGGTTTTGTGAGGGATATTCTTCTGGTGCTTTCAAACTACACAACAGAAGCAACTACTACTGATTTTTTTTTTTTTTAAAAAAAACCTTTTAGTTTACGTTCCAGGATCTATGTGCAGGTTTGTTATATAGGAAAATCGCATGTTGTGGGGGTTTGCTGTATGGATTACTTCATAACCCCAGGTACTAAGCCTAGTACTCAACAGGTCGTTTATCAGTCCTCTTCCTCCTCCCACCCTCCACCCTGAAGTTGGCTCTGGTGTCTGTTGTTCCCTTCTTTGTGTTCGTGAGTTCTAATCATTTAGCTCCCACTTATAAGTGAGAACATGTAGTATTTGGTTTTCTGTCCCTGTGTTAGTTCACTTAAGATAATGGCCTCCAGATCCATCCATGTATCTGCAAAGGACATGATCTCATTCTTTTTGATGACTGTGTAGTATTCCATGGTGTATACGTACCATATTTTTTTATCCAGTCCACTGTGGATGGGCATTTAGGTTGATTCCATGTCTTTCCTATTGTGAATAATGTGGCAATGGACATTCACATGCATATGTCCTTATGCTAGAACAATTTATATTCCTTTGGGTATATATGCAATAATGAGATTGTTGAGTCAAATGGTAATTCTAAGTTCTTTTGGAAATCACCAAACTGCTTTCCACACTGGCTGACATAATTTACTTTCACTCAGCAGTGTATAAGCGGGCTTTTACTTTGCAACCTTGCCAGCATCTTTTAGACTTTTGAATGATGGCCATTCTGAATAATGTGAGAGTATCTCATTGTGATTTTAATTTGCATTTCTCTAATGATTAGTGATGTGCATATTTTCATGTGGTTGTTGGCCACATGTATGTCTTCTTTTGAAAAGTATCTGTTTGTGACCTTTGTTCACTTTGTAATGTGGTTGTTTGCTTTTTGCTTGTAAATTTAAGTTTTTTTTTTATAGATTCTGACTATTAGACCTTTGTTCATTGCATAGTTGGCAAGTAATTTTTCCTATTCTGTAGGTTGTCTATTTACTCTGTTGATAGTTACTTTTGCTATGCAGAAGCTGTTTAGTTAGGTGCCATGTATCAATTTTTGTTTTTGTTGCAACCGCTTTTGGTGTCTTTGTCATGAAATATTTGCCTGCTCTTATGTCCAGAATGATATTGTCTGGGTGGTCTTCCAGGGTTTTTATAGTCTTGGGTTTTACATTTAAGTCTTTAATCCATCTGAGTTGATTTTTGTATATGATGTGAGGAAGGGGTCCAGCTTCAGTCTTCTGCATATGGCTAGCAGTTAGCTTAGCTTCAGTTGTTGAATAGGTAGTCTTTTTCTTATTGCTTGTTTTTGTTGACTTTGTCAAAGATCAGATGATTACAGGCGTGTGGCCTTGTTTCTGGGCTCTCGATTCTGTTCCGTTGGCCTGTGTGTCTGTTTTTGTGCCAGTACCATGCTGTTTTGGGTTGGTTACTATGGTTTCACAGTATAGTTTGAAGTCAGGTAATGTGATGCCTCCAGCTTTGTTCTTTTTGCTTAGTGTTGTCTTGGCTATTCAGGCCCTTTTTTTTGGTTTCATATAGATTTTAAAACAGTTTTTTCTAATTCTGTGAAGAATGTTATTGGTAGTTTGATAGGAATACCATTGAATCTATAAATTGCTTTGGCATTATGGCCATTTTAACAATATTGATTCTTCCTATCCATGAGCATAGAATGTTTTTCCATTTGATTGTGTCATCTCTGATTTCATTCCCTAGTGCTCTTAATTCTCATTTTAGCTCTCTTTCACATCCCTGGTTAGCTGTGTTCTTAGGTACTTTTTCTTTCTGAGGCTGTTGTGAATGGGATTAAATTTTTGATTTAGCTCTTAGCTTGGCAGTTGTTGGTGTATAGGACTGCTATTAATTTTTGTACATTGGTTTTGTATCCTGAAACTTTGCTGAATTGTTTATCAGATCAAGAAGCTTCTAGGCAGACTGTGAGCAACCACCTCCTTTTAAAAGGCCTGTTTTCTTAATATATTTTATCCTCTTACTTTTAATCATGAATTATGCTACCTATTGTTAGTACGTAATTTTTCCTAAGCCCAGCACAAAAAACTCAAGTTGAGGGGAAAGCAATCTTTTTTGGTGTGTTTCTTGATTTTTGTTGGCATCAACAGGTTTGTTTTGTGAACAGAAAGATGTACTCAAAGCATCTAAGAGGTCTTGGAGATTATCTGTTGTAACTCACAGATGAGCAAAGTAGAAGCTGAGATTGAATGTTCAATATTAAATTAATTTGGAGGAAGTTACTTAATGTTACACAAGTAGTTAAAGGAGTAGTGAGCACGAGAACTTCAAGTTCTTGCTTCGAAGCCAAGAATGAAATTGTACAAACAACAAAAAAATAAATTTTTATGTTTACTAGTCAGTTCTTTAAAAATCGTTGAAAATAGGAACTGAAATCTATCTTAATTCAAATGTTTCTACGAAAAGCTTATCTTCTCATCAGAAAGAATATATTATTTAATCCCCACTGTGCACTTAGATTGTTATAATCAAGTCTGAATTTATTTAAAAGAAAGAAAACCTTGAGGTTTTTGTGAAATCATGTATTTCTCAGGAAATGATACACGAAATCCTTCATCTTTGAGAGGAACTAAGTGGGAAGTGAATTAAACTTTTTTCAGCAATTTTGTATACTCTATAGATGATAAAACCTCAGAACTGACGTCATTTTTACCGTCCAGGAGAATTAAATTATTTCCAGCTCTAGTTAAGCAGCAATGATAGAATGTGTGTGTATTTATATACATACATATGTGTGTGTGTGTGTTGTGGGAATAATTAAGGAAGGAACTAAAAAAGTGAGAAGGAAAATCTGGCTTCTCTTTAAAAAGCCATTAGAATCTTGATAGCATTATCTGTTAAGCAGCACATTCCAGACAAAAGCAAGAGAGTGTAGAAACACAAAGGTTAGGAGCACAAACTCTGGAATCAGTCGCTAAGTGTAAATCCCACTGCCTCTCGATAGTTGTGTGGTTATGACAAGCCAGTGTGTGCCTCAGTTTCCTCATCAGTAAAATACCAGCTTATAGGGTTGTTCGGAGTATTAGATTAGATGCATGAGCTACTTGGACAGACTGCATGCTGGTCTGTGCCACTCATACCTTCCACGGTTGTCATCAGCAGTGGGGTTGCTCTCATATCAGGAATAAGAAGAAGGGCGCGGTGGCTCACGCCTATAATCCCAGCTCTTTGGGAGTCTGAGGCGGGCAGATCACAAGGTCAGGAGTTCAAGACCAGCCTGACAAACATAATGAAACCCTATCTGTACTAAAAATACAAAAAATTAGCTGGGTGTGGTAGCAGGCGCCTGTAAGGCACGAGAATTGCTGGAACCTGGGAGGCAGAGGTAACAGTGAGCCGAGGTCGGGCCATTGCACTCCAGCTCTGGCTACAGTGTAAGACTCTGACTCAAAAAAAAGAAAGAAAGAAAAAGAAAAAGAAATCAATTCACTGTCTTCAGCATTCACTGCCTCTCTTCAGCATTCACCGTCCTTAGCATTCATGATTTTAGGCGTTCCCTGCCTCCACATCTTCCACCCTGATGAATGTTAGGACTCTCAGGGTCACCAACAGAGGCCCCACGCTGTAAATTTGCTATGTAAACACTCATTGAGTGAAGTGTTGCTCCGCATAGAAGTAAAACAAGATAAAACAATTCACAGCTCCAAGTTTCCCCCTGGGGGAAGCCCTTTGCATTCTGGCCCTTGTGGAAGTTTCTAGTCCTTGCCTAATCATGACTGAGGTACCATCTCCTTTTGCAGAGAATGACTCCGAATCTTCTGAGCCTGGGGCCAGAGCCTCACATACGTTCTATTTCTGCTGCCTGGAAACCCCACCTCTTCATTCTCCTTGCCTTGCGAAGCCTCTGCCTTTCCATTCAGACTTCTGCACAACCGTAAAGGATGTCTCTCAGGCCTCAGCACACAGCACAAAGCACGCTGTTTTCTAATTATTTTTATCTTCCTTAGTAAACTGTGAGCTGCTGGAGAGCAGCAATCCTGTCTTCTTCATCATGTCTCTCCAGGGTCAGACCTGACACACAATACATTCTCAACAAGCCTTGTTAAAAGAACTATAAATTGTTGAGACAGCCCAGGAAGCAAACCTCATTCCAAAACATCCATTCATCGGATTGCCTTGAAGTGGTCTCAGCCAAATCCACCTTTTGCGTTAAGCGTATGTTTCTCCCAAGTACAGCAGAGAGTGTAGCTTTGGAGTCAGGCTGGCCAAGTCATCTCTGACCATCCTAGTGACCTTGACCAAAACCCGCAGTCAAATGGAAGTGTACAGATAACACCTCGCCAAGGCCCTGGGGTAAATTCTTCCTGCCTCGGTTCCCAGGGTCATCTGCACGCACCATCTGAGGACCTCTGGAAAGTCTAGGGAGGTGTCTCAGACTACCTCCATGATTATGCTTCCATTGGTCTAGCCTACAGTTTGACCTTTAGAGCTTTTGAAAGACACCAAGTGATTCCAGACTGTATATGTATAGGCACCACTGGCTCAATAGATAGCTGTTGTTGTTGCCATTCTTATATTACATTTTACATAATGAATAATAATACATATTATACAAGGTATTTAATATAAATGATATTTAATCTTGTCCCAAGAGCTAGAAAGAGTTTGATGCAGACTGTACTTGGGAAGATACACTTATTGAAGCAACTATGTTACTGTTTATGAGACTGGATTCTTTCATGAGATTATTTTTATTCTTGCTGCAGGGTAAAGGACGGAAGCTGTGTGGAGCCTACTGAATGAAGGATGGTAAGATAGCCCACAGCCCTGGGAGGCGGTGGGGACTGTGTCTCCTCTGGGCAGTGCTGGGCCTCAGGGCTTGGGGGCCGGTGGAGGGAGGCTCTGAGAGCTGGGAGGAGGCCCGGATCCACAAAGTGTCACTTCAAGCTGCTTACCCCTCAATCTTTGAAATAGAAGGGCAACAGTGTTGATGTTGAATCTGCAGTCAACCAACAGTTAAAGCTGCAGTTTATATCCAACAAGTGAGCACGTGAACCTTAAAGTGAGTCATGTCTGAGCCCTGACCCAGCTTTAACTTGTATATCTTGATTGTAGTAACTTCCATCGCCCCTTCGGTATGGATTTTGTATGTCTTTTTATGAGCAGGAGATAACCCACATTTTTTTGCTGTCATGCTGATTTTTCACATTGATCATCTTCATTAAAAAATAACCTATACTAAATATTTATTTTGTTTAAAAGGTGACGTTCTAATATTTATCATTGTATGAAGAACTTTTTGTTGTTTCCACAATTATGTTTTCCAGACACAAAACATCATCGTACGCAGAATCAATAGAATTACTTAACTACAGTTTTCCTGTCATCAATATTTGACAAATTTTTTTGTAAATTTGTCAACCTAAATTATGTATATATGCAGGGAAGCTGTCAGTATTTTGAAATTCTAACAATAATAACTGTAAAATTGTAAGAGAATTGACGAGCATTCAAAAATTAGTTTATAAAATGTTTGTGTTAGAAAATAGATACATAAAAAGAGATATAATTGTGATATTAATTCCAAAGACAAACTTTTATCAACTATCGGGAAGAAATGTCACACTTTGATGTGTTTTGTCCAGTGAGACGCAGAGGTAGGGGCAGCCCACGGGGGTGAGGATGGGTCTGATCCCGGAAGTGGGGTGTCCCCCTCTGTGAAGCACGGCTTGTTGGGGAGGCATGAGTCATTTGTCTCAACATCTTGATTCCTAAGACCCTGATAAGTAGGAGGGTGTGTAGGCTGGAATCCTTTCTTTAAAAAAAAGTATCTACTTGGAACTGCATGAACTGAACTAGTGAAGCGAGGGCACACCCTCTATTAATAGCGCCTCTATTCTAACTCTCCACTGCATCCTATCTGTGACATTTAAAGCCACTTAGGAGACACGGCTTTGGCCTTGGCTGCCTTGGATGAGTTCTTATCAACATGCAGAGGCTTAAGGGAGCATCTCAGGATAGTTCAGCGGCTGCCTCCGTAAATACAAACACCAAAGAGGAGGTTGTCCCTTCTGTCACTGACTGCATTCTGAACCCTCTCTGGAAACGCTTTTTCGAAGTGCAAGACAAACCTCAGCCTGTCTCTCCTGCATTCTCCGGTGACCTCTGTGCACCTGTGTCCAACATGAAACTCACGTTAGCAAAACTGTCCCCTCTAGAGTCCCTCGAGGTCAGGGACCTATCTTGTTTATCTTCGTGCTCCTAGATCTGAACGTGGCACCTGGGGCACGGCGTAAGTGCGCAGTCTGGGATTGCGGAACACAAGTCACAAATCTTTTTACTGCTTTGCTTCACCTGCGGCCTATGGATGAGGGCCTTGGTGTCTCCAGGAAACTTGTTCGATATACGGTATCTTAAGCCCCACCTGGACTTACAAAAGCCGAATCTGCATTTTAACTGGATCCCCAGGGGCTGGGTGTGCACACTGAAGTTTCACAAGTGATGTGCAGTTAACTAGATTTACTAGATTTACTAGGTTAACCTATTTTTGTGACACTGTTTGCTTCCTGTGTCAGTTGCAGATAACGGCCTCTAAGGGAGTCATGCAGCAAAATGAGAAATCCTCAAATCTCTTATGTGTACGTTCAGATACACCCCATCATTAGCAAGGAAATGAAAGCTACTGATTAAAGTGACTATTTTTGTAACGTCACTGCACTTTTCCATTTCAAAATAAACCAGAATATAACTTGTATGCTTGTCCCATTTTCGACTGAATATCATATCTAGATAAATAATACTAAACCCCGGTGTCATGAAGGACGCCTGTCTATTACTTCCATGGGGAAAGAAATACCGCCACTCCGCTGTCTACCCCATTAATTCCATGTAAAGCTTAGCCCATACTTTTTCATCCATGACCTATAGGTCCCCATATTCATTTATTTCCACTCTGTATCATTCCAAACTGCATTCAGGTTGCCCCCTACACACACACACACACACACACACACACACACACACACACTCTCTTAAAATAAAAGCTAAGGAAAAATGTAACTTTCGGCTAAGCTTGACAATGAATGGTCACCCTTTATGTGATACTGCTTGTGAATATCTTTTTGCTCCTACTACCTTGTTTGTTAATGTTTGAGCTGGACTTAAAGCTAAACGTGTAGGTACCCTGTGCTGTGTATTTGTAACTTGTGTTCTTTAGAACGACTCAGAGTCTGTGGTCTCACAGGTCTGGTCTGGCACTGCAGTGTGAAATTCTCCACGTGCCCTTGCCCTGCCTAAACGCAGCCCCTGGAGAGTGTGCCTGCCGACATTCCCTGAGACAGCCTCTCACTCAGCACTTCATTTAGAGAGAACAAGAGGTCACTCTGGGTAGAAACATAGACCCAAACACCCAGATTTCTGGTCGTGGCTGGTTCTAGAGCACACGCTTCCTCTGGCATCATGTTTCTTTCTGCTGGTAAAGGAATCCGCTGCCCCCAGGCATGGAAAACAGCAGCCACCTCATGGCTCAGAGCCACAGGGACTTGAGGGACCTGCCCAGGGTAAAATGTGGAGCTGAGACACAGTGACCCCATTGTCCATAGAGGCAGCCTTAAGAAAGAAGAACTCCAATGCACATGCTGCAGCCCCAGTGTGGAGCTCCTGGGTTTGCGTTCATTTCACCTCCTTAGTCTGCGAACTTTGCCTCCACCTCTGTTTCTGGCAGTGTTTTTCATGGTGTCTTAAACATAACACATTTTAATGCACGCTTTGTCAGATTAAAATCTTTGGAAACATTTTATTTGGGGTGGCATTTTAATTTTATGCCTGGCATCTCTGACTCCTTGATTAACACTGAGCAACCACAGTAAAACATTTTTATATTCACTATTTTGAGCCTTCAAAGGTGAGTGCAGGTTATGAGGAAAGCCTGATTTAACCACGAACAGGGATGCATAGGACAGACCTGGAAGCACTGAACATGTTGAGGCGAAGATTCTTTCTTTCTTTTTTAAGAATCAGCATTTTAAAATAGACGTATGATGAACATTTACTATAAATTGAATTTTATTTAAATATACCTAGAATGGCATGCTTAGTCAGCATGGAGCTGTGTTCTGATGCACTGTGGGCAGCCCTGGGAACGTGTCTTGGTTTAATCTGCCAGCACCTGTCAGTCGTGGGGTCTCTCATGCGTATTGCTCCTTCTCAGGGAAGATGAATGTGACATAACCACTAAGCTAACTTCACTCAAAATCTTGGTCCTACATACAGCCTCCGACCTTTAGACCATGCTTAGAAAGGCTCTGTCTCCCTTCATGGGTGCCATCTGTGGTCTCCTCACGTGGCACCTTCTCTGGGTCTTCTCTTTGAGTGGTTTCTGATGGTCAGAATTCCAGGGATTCTGAGCTCCCTGTGAAGTTCTATATCTCATGTGATTTATTCTGCGGCTGTGAGAGAAGCTGCTGGGGATCTGGACATATAACCACGCGAGGGCAAAGCTCTGTCCACAGCAGCCTGCAACACACACAGTGTGGTGGCTGGAGATGTTCAAATAACACCTGCCGTGAGGCCTTTCAGGGAAGGGAATCGGTGTCAGATCACACAGCTGCTGCTGTTTCCTGTGTTCTGTGTTTAGAATCCATGAAACACTCAACCCCTGCGGCAGGGTCCTCTCCCTTGTGGGTGACCTGCTTGCTGACCCAGACGTTGGCCACCTCTTTGCGCAGCCCCTCACGTCATCGTATTGGGGATCAGAGGCCCTGAGAGTGCCAGTGGCGTGAGCAGTCACAGTGACACGAGGTCACAAGACACCAGCCTGACACATTCCCTTGAAAATGCTGTGATGGGTGATTGATTTTTGTGTCGGCATGCTGTCTCTGTGTCTGCTTGACCTGGCTGTGTGTGTGATCACCCCCTGCCTCACCCCACAGCTCCAACACAGTGAAACAGATCACAAACATTGCCACACTGCTGACCGTCTAGCTGTTGTGGCGTCACTGCGTGAACGCTCTAGGTGTGGCCCTGTCTATCTTAGCATCCATTCTGTGGAGAAGATGTAGAGTCTGAGCTCATGAACTTGGAATTGAGAAGAAACCTTGGCGTGAACATAACGAGTCTCCCTTCCACGGATGAGGAGTTGCCCTGCCCTCCACCCTGTGGCATGTTGATGGCAAAGCAGATCTGCAATTTAAGGCATCTCATTCTCTATTGAGACACCGGGGAGATGAAGTGTACTGCACTTCCATTATGCTGCAGCTTGATGAATGGAGTGAGTGGCGTTAACACCAGAAGGAAGCAGATCCGGGTTATAGGTTTGATTCTACAACTGCTTTTTCTGTGGGATTTTTGAGCACATCTCTTCATGCTTCTAATACATGGTTGCCTTGTTGAGCAAGTGAATTCAAGAACCCCACACCTGCTTATCCAGGCAGGGCTGGATCCGGTGACGTATTGAAGTCACTTCTTTTTTTGCCTGCTTTTTTGAGACAGAGTTTCGATCTGTCACCCAGGCTGGAGTGTAGAGGCACAATCTTGGCTCACTGCAGCCTCTGCCGCCTGGGTTCAAGTGATTCCCCTGCCTCAGCCTCCTGAGTAGCTGGGGTTACAGGCACCCACCACCATGCCTGGCTTTTATTTTATTTATTTATTTATTTTTTTGTATTTTTAGTTGAGACAGGGTTTCACCATATTGGCCAGGTGGGTTTCAAATTCCTAGTCCTAAGTGATCTGCCCACCTTGGCCTCCCAAAGTGCTGGGATTACAGGCGTGAGCCACCATGCCTGGCCTGAGGTCACTTCTGACTCTCAGGCAGATGAATCCTGGTAGGCAGGTGTTTGCTTGAACACCCAAGCAGACTCCTGGCCAGTGGGTACACGTCTGGTGCCATGCGGGCCAGCCTCCCAACCAAATGTTTAGGACCTGCACTGAAGAGGTTGAGAAGCGATTTGTAATACACCCCTGGTACCTAATATACATATTATCTTCACGTTAGAAACTTCACTAGAAACTAATATACACATAACACATTAGAAAATTTCTTTATGTACTTTTAAAGGTGTGTGAATTTCAGATAAAGATTCTTCCTCCTTTTTGAAATAATCTGACATTAATTTGATCTTACGCCCCTGGCAGCTTTCTTTTCCAGTACTGTTGGACTCCTGAGTATTGTACTCCATAGAAAACCAGGATATTGCTAGTCTCTTTTATTAACAATCAGAAGGGTTCCATTCTCTCTAGCAATATCCTAGACTTCTTTCTAGGTTTTTCCACAATGCACCATACTGTTTCCCCCGAACATGCATTCACCCACCAGCCGTGAATTCCCATAACATAACTGTAATTCCTTTCCATTTTCCTTTGGAAGAAAAAATTAATCTGAGGTCGCTCCACATATGCTTAGTTGACTTTCTGGATTTGGGAAGTTTTTTGAATTTTCTGCTGCAAGAACCTCATGTTTAATGTGGAAACACTGCTTATTAACCTTTATACAACTGGATTTTTACAGAATAGAAAAGGTCATAAATCTTAGTTGGTTTAGCAATAGAAATACGTTGCCAAACAGTGGAAGAAGGATTTTAAATTCTGATTATTATTTAAAAAAAGATAAAAAGTGTATTTAGTATTTGAAATATAGGCGTGTGTGTTTTTCTTCGGGTTCCTATAACAAAATACCATAAACTAGGTAGAATATTAACAACAGACGTTTGTTTCTCAAGTTCTGGAGGTTGAGAAGGCCAAGATCTAGGTGCCATCAGATTTGGTGAGGGCCACTTTCTAGTTCACACACATTATTTTCTTGTTTTGTTCTCAATGGAGGAAGGGCAAGAGGTCCTTTCTGCATCTCTGTTAGAAGGACACCAATTCCATTTGTGAGGGCTCCACTCCATGACCTGCCCACTTCCCACAGGCCCTACCTCCTAATTCCACCATCTTGGGTGTTAAGATTTCAGCAACAGGTGAATTTGAGAGGGACACAGACATTCAGTCTGGAACTGTACTGAAGCTAATAAATAGCCAGTAGACTCCATGGCTGAGTGTATTTCCCAAAAATGCTCACACAGATATATATCCCACCTCACCAATCTTTACAGTATGTTCTTGACACCCTTCCGTCGAGAGGCGGAGCTCTACGGCCTTCCCTCATGTTTGCAGTGCCTCGAGCAGTGACTTCAGGACAGTGATGCCACACCTCTCCTGAGCTCAGGTCAGAAAAGGTGGTACTCTCACCTTCTCTCTGATTCTTCTATGACTTACCCCATAGGCACAATCCAGTCACTACATTGTGAGGAAGCCCAGACCACATGGATGGTCCATGTGTGGGCAACCCAGACAACTGCTCCAAAGAGTGTCCCAGCCACAGCCGGCATCTGCCACCTGCCTGCCAGGGAGTGGGGCCTCTGGTGATTGCAGCCTCAGCCTCCCAGCTCCAGATGAGCCCTGAGTATTGAGGTGCAGAGACGTGCTGTGCTTCAGTGCTGACCCACAGAAAGTATGAAAGATAATAAGTGATTATTGTTGTATTAAATCCCTAAATTTGGAATAATCTGTTACACAGCAATAGATAACTAAGACAGATTTTTAAAAGTCACTGCCCATAGTATGTAAATTACAAGCATATGTCATGTGTATATAATTAAATGCAAATTACATAAAAAGTATAATAATGTAAATTATATCTGCCTTAATTGTGGACGTAGAGATTAGGGAAAATACATGGTATGTTATTTGCATACCACTTTTGTTATTTAACGGTAACCCCAGTTCCAAAAAATAATAATCAAATACAATTTTGAAATTCTAGACACATTCAAACATAATGTTGACATGTATTTATCTTACTGATGTTTTTGTTTATAAATTAATATGTTTTGTACTTGCCTGTTAAGTGGCTATGCACGGAATTTACTAAAATTTTATATATGGCATTAATACAAAGGGCATCTTCAGGATAAATACATATTCATGTTATGAGACTCTTCTGTAGTTTTCCAGGCATACCTGAATAATTAGGCCATGCTAAATTTACGGTTAATATAACTTTTTATTTTACGTGGAGTTTATAATACACAAAAAATCTACTTTGGAAGATAGAATTTAGCCAAGTTGACCATCTTCTTCAACATTAATGGACATTTATAACTGATACTAAGTTACAATCATTCAGCAGTAATGACTGCTGCCAACCCGATAATGATACAATATAATGTCATATGTTGACTTAAGGCCACACACAGGATAAAACTCTACTCGTAGGGAATTCTAATATGCAGGTAAATCTAAGCCACAGATTATGGTCAAAACCTAATGTTTAACATGTCCAATTCAAATAAATTTTAAAGAAATGTTGACCAAAAAGTAAACCCCTAAAGATGCATACATTCTAAGAGTAAGTGGAGCTGAAGATGTGCATACGTTTGCATTTAGTCTTTTTAAAAAAAGTGAAGTATAACTTTCAAAATTAAACTTTATTTTATTTTACAGGCAAACTATTTCTGTCTCTTTTTAAATAATCAGCTTGACATCTGTAAGCTTCCAATCAGAGTAAATTTCAAGACACAGCTGTGCTACTGGTTTCTTCCATGAAGACCTCATGGCTCAATCGCCTTGTCTCAGTAACGTAGCTATTACTCAGCGATCACACGGAGATACTGCTAGCTCACCCCTAAACTTGCAGTCATTTGAAAAGTTAGTATGCCCAAATGTTCTTGAAACTTTGCTTTGGCTGTTTCAGGACATTTGCGCTTATCCTGGAAAGAAAATAGCAATGTCGCGGTTGCTTCTGCTTTAAAGCACCAATTTCTTTTACTTCCCTACCCAAGTCCCAAGTCCCAGCAGAGCCCGTGGTCCTAGGAGCTGTGAGCTGGACATTTAGAGGGAGCAGAGGCATGGTACTAGGCCCACACTCATCTCAAGGTGCCCGGGGGTGCCACGCTGTCCTTACACTCATGCCCTCAGGAGCAATAGGCAGACTCATCTGACATCTTTCCAGGGCTGTTCTTCAAAGCCAGAGTCAGAGGGCTGTTGAGCTGCTCTTGCAGTTGTGAGTGGATGAGTCCCCACTCAGAGAAACAGAAATAGGCTTCCCTGAGGGCATGTGACACAGCCTTTGGGACTTGAAGGATATTTGTAGGTTCTAAATCAGCAGGACAAATAGAGTCCTGAAGAGCTGGTCAACCTGCCATCTAGTCTCCTAAATTCTCACAGTGCATTCTATGCACAGAACAGGTAAAAAAAAAAGTGATAGCATGAACACAAAAATGCATTATGCCTTAGCAAAGGTCTACCTGCGTCCTGACTGTTCTCAGACCTTTGCAGCGGGGAGGGCACGGAAAACTTGCAGACAGTGTGCCTGACCCAGGTCTTGGCCTTACCTATTTGGCCACCCCTTCTTTGCACTACCACCTCCTCAAGGGACAGGTCCCATGGGACAGTGTGGCAGGTATGGTCGCTGTAGAAGTGCGAGAGAAAGCAAGGACACAGCCTGCCAGCTCAATAATGGCAAAACAGCTTCTGAGTAGTGAGTATTATGCTTGCAGACCCAATTGTTCATTTTCATATGCAAATCCTGGCATGTCTCTCAAAATAAAAACAGTACTGAATGGGATAAACCTTGCTTACTTTCACTATCCTTCCCTCCCTTCTTCCGTCCTTCCCTCCCTCCCTTTCCTGCCTCCCTCCCGGCTTCCTTCCTTCCCTCCTTCCTTCCTTTCTTCCTTCCTTCCTTCCTTCCTTCCTTCCTTCCTTCCTTCCTTCTTTCCTTCCTTCCCTCCCTTGTTTCCAGTTTTGCTTTATTTTCTCTTTTTTAGTCCCTTTTTAGTCCAAGTACTCAGTGTCTCCATTAAATACACTACAAAAAGGTTATTTTGCAATGCATGATGCATTAACAGCTATGGTTGCTAACCAGGGCAGGCTGCCCTGTGTCCTCAGCACTGGGTGTCTGTTCAGCAGGCATCACAGAATGAAAGGCTGTCCATGAATAAGTCTTCATTTCACTCATGCAGAGACAACCGGGTCTTTTATTTTTTGAAACCTGTCAAAACCTTGCTGGGAACCAGAGACCATCAGGCCTGCTGTGGTTTTATTTTATCTGTGAATGAGTATTGAAAAATAATTGTGTGGTTGGCTCTTATGTTTCTTGGATTTTTGAGATGCTTTTCATACCAGTTTAAAAGATTATTTTATCAGTGACCTTTGTAGACTAACTCTGTAGTAAACAGGAAAATATTCAGCCACTATGAATTATGTAATACTTTGAAATTGTCTAGACAGTGTGAGCAGGGCAACAGATGGAGCAAGTTCTTAGAAATGAAAAGCAGTTTAGCAACAGAATTCTAAATCAAGATGGTCTCCACATCTCTCCCACCCCAGCTCCTCTGATCCCATCCTCTCCTCTGATGCTCCTAAACTCTTTGACCCCAAGAGACAGAAGGATTTATCTGCAACTGGCTGTGGTCTACCCTTTGCACTGATTTAGTAATGGGCTGCAATGTCAGTGATTTGCTCATTTGTCATATTTTTTCCTCGGTCTTCTTGCTGCTGGGTGAAGAGTCAAGGATGACAGAGCAAGGAGGGACCCTAACTACAAAAATTATTGCCGTGGTGCTCTGCCCAGGCAGCACAGAGGGAAGGCAGGCCTGTGGTGGGTGGAGCGGGGGCTCTGGACTGCATTGCTGTTTAGACTCCAGCCTCACCTTCTTCAGAAGAGCACCCTGCTCTTCTCATGGTAGAAAACTATGTCTGTCCATGAGAATATCTTTGAGCATAGTTACATGGTGAGAATGAAATGGAAAGATAAAAAAAATCAGACTTAATAATTAAATCACCACTTACTGAGAAATCAATAAGTGTCTGGGGAATGAATAAATGTGCTAAAACTATTGTCAGCCAAACTTTCTTCCCAAATGAAAACAAAGCAAAACTAGATGCTGAGGTCTCTGGAAGCTACAAAAAAAAAAAAAAAAAAAAAATCTAAGACATGAATGCAGCCTATGAAAGCTTTTACGGTGATTTGGGAGCAAAGTGTCCTGTCTACGAAGCAGGTAACCAAATGATGTACGCTGGCATTCCCTCAGAGCAACAAAATGACAGAGAAGAGTGAGTTCCCTCGGCACCGGTGCCGGGGAAGCCAGGAATGGATTTATCGGGGACGGGAAGTTTGAGCTGGTCCTTGAAGGAGGGTAAAGTTAGATGACAGCAGAGGGGAGCACAGCACGCTGCAAGAGCATCAGACAAACTTGAAGTTAGGGAATCGGAGGTAGCAGCAATGGGGGCAGAGGAGGGCGCATTGGCTGTGAGGCTAGCTAGGGTTGGGATTAGGAGGTGCCCTGGCCCCCAAGCATCCGGTGTGGCATGTCCATAAGCATCTCATGCATTGCACGCTCGTGTCCATGTGGACGCCCTCCAGGACCCTTTGCACAGACCTGTGTGAAGCTCCCTGTGAAGCAGCCCCGGGTTCGTTAGGTTACCTATTTGGTTCTCTCGCTATGGTCTTAGCGGGGTCTCCCCAGAAACAGATATGAGACAAGGATTTATATGACAGTAGTTTATCTGGAAGGTCAGGAGACATGGCGAGCCATGGAGGCAGTTAGTGAAGAATGACTTATATCAGGATGAGACAGCCACAGGAAGTGCCTTGCCACTCCGGGGCCACCGTGCATGCTGCCATTGAGTCTCACAGGGAGACACTGTCCACACAGGACAGGCCCAGGGTGATTACACCCCAGTTCCGACTCACGGCCCACGCCGGGTGTTCCAGGTGCTCCCTGACTGTAGCCAAGACCCCAGGAAACCCAGAGTCAGGCTGCGGGTGCTCAGCAGCAGTACAGCAAGGCGAGAGTGTGGGTGTGAACAGGAGGGAACACCTTCCATTCTTCTTTGTAGCAGCCGTAAAACCTAGCACAGTGCTGGCTCGGGAGAATCTGAGGAGACGCAGATGAGGAAGTGTAGAGCCATTGGCAGCAGAATGCTGTCTCCCTCCGGAAACAAAGCAAACTGAAGTGGCCCCTTCTAGAGAGCCTCTTTTTCTGGTTTTTCTATTTCTCCTGACTGGATTCCTGAGCCGTCTGATCAATGCCACCTTCTGACACCACAGACTACTGAGTCCCTAGGTCAACATACAGGGTGGTGTCTACCCTGGGGGGCTGCCAGCATCTCCTCCCACCCTCAGTGCACCCTGAGCCTGCTCCCTGGGAGAACCTGAGTCCAGGTGAGAGCAGGGGTTGGAGGTAGAAGCCTGAGGGTTGCCCCAGCTCGGGAATTTCCAACACTCCCGACAAAGACAACAGTGAGAAGCAGACATGAAGATGTACTAGGAAAAGTCTGATCAGAAAAGCATTTGGAGATATTAGTTGAAAAATTGAGTCTTTGAATAACCATTTCTTGGAAATCCTTTGGATGAAATATAAATAATTTATTAGTTCCAGGTGAAGTTGTCTTTGGCAGGCTACCTGCTCTTTCTCCACTGTTAAGAAATTCAATGTTTTTTTTGACATGTCATGAGAAGTGAAGAATACACCAAAACAGAGGCTTGTTTCCATGATTTCCGTGTTTCTTTTTAAAGGATGTGGATGATTCAACTGGCAGATTCTATTAAAATGGACTGTGATCCCAAAGACACTGTAGAATTAGGTTTCCTTTCCAGCCTTCTCACCTTTTGTTGTCCGGAAATTACCCACGGCAGGGTTGTTGTGCCAGAAACGTTAGCAGAGTCTTTATGTAATTATTTGAGAGAACAAACATGGCTACCTTTTTCCATAAGCCTTAAAAAAAATAACCTCCCCTCTTGAACCAATGAAATGCACCTCCATAACTTCAAATCTCTTCTTTCTTCATGCTCACCTGGAGAGAGTGGTATGTGCCAAGTCGAGGAAGGAATGTCAGCTTGCTGGGCAATTCACAAGATTTTCATTTGCATCTGAGATGCTTGTATAAGTTGGTTGGATTTTTCAGTTTAGCAAAGGTGTTTACGTAGAACCAATCAGGAGACTAAAAGAAGATGAAGGGTTTAAGGGATTAACTGTAGTCCCCTCCGGTTACAGTTTAGACCGATATACGTAGTAGGGATATGTCAATGCTCACCTGCATGGAATTTTAATTTGCCTGTGCGTCTCAGAAACTAATTTACATTGCTGATTTCAGAATAAACATTAAAAGAAAACATGAAACTGTGTATGATGCCCTGTATTGTGCCACTTTTGAGTATGACTGCAAGGAACTTTAATGTTTAGCATGTATCCTATCAAGATACCCTTTCTACTCTATGATGTTGACCAGCAGAGATACCTGAGAGGTTGCTTTACTTTTTTTTTTCTTCCTATAGTGAGGTCCTGGTAAAAGAAAGAAGATAGATGTCTGTCTTCTTACTCATGTATTAAGCAGAGATTGCATGAGTTATCATGGTACAATTCTCCATTATTTGCAAGAAGATAACATGGGCTCAAATACCTGTGAATTAGAGCAACAAATTATTTTGCAAATGCCAATCTCTCTCTCAATGCCCTCTTATACATATATATGTGTGTGAGTGTGTATACACACACACATTTATATATGTTTGTGATATATATCAGCAGCTGAGTTGATTATTCATTTAACCAAAATGTATTGAGCATTCAGGGTACTCAGAATTCAGGCCAAATGAACATGGTTTGTACTCTTGAGGGGCTTAAGGTGTATTAGAGGAGACAACAGATTGCTTGCAAAGCCTCTTTCCTGGAATCCCTGCCTCCATTTTCACCTGGTTAAGTCCTTCTTAACTCATAGGTCTCAGTTTAGACATTGTTTCTTTCTCGTATTTAATTCTATTATGGTTAGTACACTTAACATGAGATCCACTGTCTTAACCAATGTTTAAGTGTCGCTACGTTATTGCTGACTGCAGGTGCCATGGTGTACAGCCGCTGTCTGAAGCTTACTCATTTCGCTTGACTGAAACTTTATGCTGTTGATAAGTCACTCCTAGACAACTTTTCTCTTAGAAGCCTTTCCTGACTTCCCAAAGTTTGCTGTGTGCCCCCGCCCTCCATGCTAGTGGGACATAGCTCACTTCTGCCATGCTTTCTTGTCTTGCCCCTTACTCATCTGCATTCCTGTCCTACTTATGTCACAGAAGAGGATGCTGTTCTGAGTCTATCCTGTGCCTGGCCATATAGCAGAAAATCCACAAATATTCCATGAAGAGTAAATGAGATCAGCAAGTGCAGGTCACGGTAACAAGATATTGCTGGGGTGTCCCTGCGATGGAGACATCCAAGTCCAGAGCTTTGCAGGGAGTTTTGGAGGATAGATAAGAGTTTGTCAAAGAACAGAGAACAGCCTTCCAAGTGGAAAACCAATAGCAATCTTGGAGTTGCCAAGATGTGGAGGAGTGTCACCGGGACTCACAGCAGTCCTCCACAGCCTCCACGGGAGAGAAAGAAGATGGGTCTAGGAAGTCCGAATTACACAGGGCATGGCAGAAATACCTGAGTGGGTGCTGAAGAACAGTTACCGGTTCTAAGGTGGCGGCTACTGAGGTGGGAGGCTTTGGGCAAGTCACTTAGTCTAAAGGTTCTTTAGTGAGCATTATGGACAAGCTCCATGAAAAGTGTCCTGGAGGAACTTCCTAAAACGTGCTTGCCCGGCCCCAGCCCAGAGGCTGTGACTCGGGAGGCTGGCTGTGCGCCCAGTTTGAGGCAGCCATGGCACTTGGGTGGCTCATAAGTGAGGCACCTTTACAGGCCTTGGAGATGGCCAGCCGTGGGTCAGAGGGTGCAGACTGGGCTACCTGGAACCAACCTGCGAGGCACCTCAGGGCCACGCTGACCATCAGTGGCCAGGTTTGGGGAAAACCAACAAGCATTCTGGGGCTGCTTCCTCGTGTTCACAAACTCCTTCCTTGGCAACGTCACCGAACTGTCCTGAGAGAACAGACGAAAAGATGGATGAGTGACTCCGAGAGACGCCTGGCACCTTCTTAACCTCAGAAGCCTGCTTTGGTTTCCTCGAGCTCGTCGGCAATTGTGGTTGTGCAATGACTGACAGACCCGTCGGGGATGCAATGACTGACAGTCCCGTCAGGGATGCAATGAGCGGGTCCATCTTCCGGGGAAGCTCCCTGGGTGGCTGCCTTCCCACTCAGGTCCTCCTCTTGCTTTGGGATGCTGGTCAGATTCCTTCTCGATTCCAAGTCGGATTCTCGTCTGGCTTGTGCCGGGCGGAATTTTCCTGAGTTTCTAATGCATTATTTAGGAGCGACACCTCACCCAGCGGCCTTGCTAGCACAGGGAGGAGGGTCTCCTCGGCATTCATTGCAGAGGGCATGGCGCTGCCCTCTGGAAGCCGGAGCCACGTGCCCCTCGGGGCTGCAGTGCGTCCTCCCGGCCAGCAGAGGGCGGGCTCTGCGATGTGCGCTCGGTCCTGGCTCATTGCCTGGCAACGTGTTGGTGCCGCCAACCCGGGAAACCACCTTCTCGGCTCTGCGTGTCACGTGTTTCACCCAGAAAGACGTGTTTCACCCAGAAAGACGTGTTTCACGTGTTTCACCCAGAAAGACGTGTTTCACGTGTTTCACCCAGAAAGACGACACCGCCGCTCTGAGTGGCCCACTTCGCTCTCCTCCGGCTGCACCCAGTAGTCTGCACGTGGCAGATGTTTTATGTGCAGTGAATGCTTGCTTATTTTTCAAGTGACTGTGTTTTTCTCAGAAACGTGGCCTTTTTCTTTCCCTGGAAGGGAAGCTTCAGTGTGTACTTCTGGGAACCAGCAGAGGGAGAGTAACGAAACGCATGGCTAGCATTTTCTCCCCCTCTTTATCAGAGAGGCCACTGGGCCAGGTGCCTGAAGGGCTTCCTGCCCTGAACCTCCAGGACAAATGGGGACACCGTGTTACTGGAAACCTATTGCTGTGTTTCCCATGTAGCTACCCCAGACCGGGGTTTTCTCAGAAAGTACAGCGACAACCAGATTTTTACTATCATGTATCTTAAAAAGGCTCTCACATATCAGCGAATCTAGCTGGTTGGCAGGAATTTGCATGAAAGCCATGATACTGTTTATCAAGACTTGACCTTTGGTGACTCAGGATTTTTCATCCCTTGTTACAGTGTCGTTGTTTTTAATGTTTCAAGGCAATCTGAGATGACATTGAAGTCTGGTGACCTTAGGTCAATGCTTTCTCAGAATGTTTTAAACCTTATGATCTTGCAGAGGCAATAACGATAAAAATTATTCTAATAAATAAAGCTGTATATGTCAGGTGCGTTCTGTGTGCCAAGTATGGTGCTTAGCATTTACCAGGATTTACCACATTTAAGTCTGATGGGCACCCGGGGAGGCAGGTGTGTCCCTAACCTTATCCGTTTAATGGAGGAATAACTACAGTTACCTTAGTAAATCCAAAGAACGTTCTGAGGGTCAAAGCACCTGAGAGGACTTTGCTCTCTCCAAAGCACCATGCAGATGGCAGTGATTGATCTGCGCCTGTCTGAGCGTGTTCCTGACTCACCGTTCACAGTACAAGCACATCACCATGTTCGGCTAAGAGTGGGATAAAGGTGACTCTGCTCTGCTCAGCACTTCTCCTGAGTGAGAGGCCAGGCAGGAAAGGGCAAGTGCCACCCCCTTGACTACTACACAAAGGGGACAACAGAGGGCAACACTTTAGTTCCTGTCACCCCAAGTCCCTGCAGACACAAATCAGAAATTGTCATTGCCCGTTACTATTTCGTAACATTAATTTTAACAGCATTTTCTTCAATTACAAGAAAACCTGACATTTCACTATATAACTGCCTGAAACAGCAATTTAATCTAATTGTAACTCATACTATTAACACCATTTTCTCCATTGAGTGATTTTTCATTAAGGTCCAATAATTACTACATAAAAATAACGTTGGGCCATTTTCGATGTTTTGGTCATACATCCAGAGCCAAGTTCTCAAGGCCGCATTTCTTATTGCCCCAGATTATGTGTTAAATACAAACTGAATATGTACTTTTGAGGGAGCTATAAAAATTTTCCTCTAGATGTTAGAACAAAATTTCATTTTCCAAGAGCAAACTTTGATCAAAAGGCAGGATTTTATTAAAGGACTTCAGGTATTTTTATGGTCATGCATGTGTGCACGGACATAGTGTATGTGTGTGAAGAGATAGATAGATAGTGTTAGGTGTTGAATTATGTTCCCCTAATCCCAGAATTTCACAATCTGACCTTGTTTGGAAATAGAGTCTTTGCAGATGTGGTCAAGGTAAGATGAGGTTGTAGGCGTGGGCTCTGATTCAATATCACTGGTGCCCTTTAAAAGGAAGAAACTTTGAACACATGCACACACACAGAGGGAACGTCATGTGTGGATGATGGCAGAAATTGAGCGACGAAGCAGAGGCCAAGGAACACCAAAGATTGCCAGAGATGACCAGAGGCCGTGTGAGAGGATGGAACAGCTTCTTCTGCACAGCTTTCAGAAGGACCCAGCCCTGCTGACCTCTTGACTTCCGACTTCTCGACTCCAGAACTGTGAGAAGACAAGTTTCAGTTGCTTAATCTATCCGGTTTGTGATACATTGTTAGGGCAGCACTAGGAAACAGATACAGATTTATAGATGAGAGAGAGACTGATTAATTGATTAATGACAGATGAATTGATAGATGATAGGTAGATATATAGACAGGAGAGATAGATGGATGATAGATTGATAGATACATAAATAGATGATAGATGGATAGACAGATATACAGATAGATAGACATATACACAGGCAGACAGATAGATGAATAGACAGATGAATTGATAGATGATAGGCAGATATATAGACAGGAGAGATGGATGATAGATTGATAGATACATAGACAGATGATAGATGAATAGACAGATAGATAGATAGATAGATAGATGATAGATAGATAGACAGATAGATGACATGCTGTGTATCCACAGCCTTCTTTGTGTCTGTTGTAAAGTTTTCATATGAGGTTTCAAAACTTTTTATTGACATGAAATACACACTTGGAAATGTGCACGCATGGTGTACAGACTGATCACTCCCGCCTTCCCAGAGGCTCCCACTCCCCTTATTTCTATCAACATAGATTAGTTTACTGATTTGGGAATGTATAAAGAAGGAATCATGTCATGTGTACTGTTTTGTTTCTAACCCCTTTTGATTATCATTATGACATGCAGTTCGTCCATGGTATTAAGTGTAGCTATATTTTATTTATTTTCATTAATAAATAGTATTCTACTATATGAATACATCACAGTTTATCCATTTCACTATTGAAAGACATAATGATTGTTTCCAATTGGGAACTACTTCAAATAGTGTTGCTATTTTTGGTGCATATTCAGTCTCTGGTGCACACTTGTGTGTATTTCAGGTGAACGTATTGCAAGGAGTGGAGTCCCTGAACTGCAGAGCCTACTTAGGCTGGGTTTTAGGAAAGACTGCCAGTTTTATACATGAGTTCCAGCGGCTCTGCACGCCTGCCACCATTCCAAATTACCATTTTTCCGTCTTTTCATTTTCTGCTTCCTTTCCTTCCTTCCTCCTTCTTTTTCTCACTCCCTCCCTTCCCTTTCCTCCCCTCTCCTCTTCCCCACCCTCCCCTC
>PVKV010025361.1:0-29780 GCA_004027835.1 Alouatta palliata
CGAAAATGTGGCACATATACACCATGGAATATTATGCAGCCATCAAAAACGATGAGTTTGCATCCTTTGTAGGGACATGGATGAACCTGGAAGCCATCATTCTCAGCAAACTGACACAGGAACAGAAAATCAAACACCGCATATTCTCACTCATAGACGGGTGTTGAACAATGAGAACACATGGACACAGGGAGGGGAGTATCTCACACTGGGATCTGTTGGGGGGAAAAGGGGAGGGACAGCAGGTGGTGGGGAGTTGGGGAGGGATAGCATGGGGAGAAATAACAGATACAGGTGATGGGGAGGAAGGCAGCAAATCACACTGCCATGTGTGTATCTATGTAACAATCTTGCATGTTCTTCACATGTACCCCTAAACCTAAAATGCAATAAAAAGTATATATATAAAAAAAAAAAAAAAAAGAAGCCTGGCAGGAGCGTGTCTGCCTTTTATCCTTTCATCCACAGTTCTTCTACCACACGGAAAAGCTGTTTTGCTTATGGCATAGAAACAGGTCCCTGAGTTGCTGAAAATTACTTTTTTCTCTTCTCCCTACTGACATGACTCGGGGCCCACACTGTTCTTTCCCCTCATTCTTCTTATGTCCTCTGGACTGCAGTTCAAGATGCCTCACGGCAAGGCTCTGCAGCCCGTCAGCCCAAACCTGCCCACATGGCAACTTGCTCCCAGGACCCCGAAACCCCCCACTGAGTCTCAGTCTGAGCAGGGCTCTCAGCTCCAGCAGCCCATTAGAAACCTGGTGGGCTCTCACCCAAAGCAAAGGACACCGTGATCCCCTCAGCAGGTCCGGAGAGAGGTGAGTGGTTTTGTTAAGTGGGCCAGGTGATTCCACTGTGAGTCCAAGGTGGCGAGCTGGGGTCTAGTGCAAGCTCGGCAGGCCAGTATCTCCCCACGGGGTCAGACCTGGGTTGGTCGGGAATAAAACGTCTTAATCTTCGTATACATCAATTACAGGTATGCATATGAGTGGTATATAACTTGTATCTAAAAAATTTGTGATATTTATATGTATATATTATACACACACACATATATATGTAATGAAAGTGTGTAAAACGGTGATCTCAGTGCACCTGGCCCCACAGAGGTTAAAGGCCTGTTTTATTAAACGCCGCTCCCAGGTGGCTGTGCTGCATCCAGCACCATGATGCTGACAAACAACATGGTAAAGTTTTCTGATTCTGACAACCTTCTGCGGTCCAGGGGAGGAGGCAGGAGGGGACGAGGGTCTGAACCCAAAGCCGCAGCAGGGCGAAGGGCCAGTGCAGGTTGCCAGAGCTGCTGGACACCTGGGAAGCCCTTCTGGCTGCAGGTGCACACTGGTTAGGGAGCCATACCTGGCATGGCCTGGATGGCTTGCAGGGGCTGCATGGTTGCTGGGCAGGAAAGTGGCATCTTGGTGGAGAGGCACGCTCCATCTCTCAGGACCATCCGTCTCTAATATGCTCTGTACCTGCCAGAGACACTTTGTAGGGTGAGCCCATCCCTGGCGCACAGCCCCTGCTGGGGCACCTGTGGGCTGTTGTTACCGAAGGCTGGCAGCTGAAGGTGTTCCCTGCACAATCTGACCGCCTGTTCTGTCTGGTGGAACCCGACATTGGCACTGTGACCAGAGGGCAACCGTTGGCCACCCAGAGTGGAGGAGGGGACAACCTGAGGCCTGCGGTCTCCTGCTGGGGGAGGAATTCTTATTGGCATCACTCTTGCTGGGATCCACCACTTTTGCCATGATGATCCCTGTGGCTGCATCTCGGGGCGCCCTTGGGATCGTTGCCTTGTGAGAAACATATGCAGGTGGAGCTGATGCATTATGCGGCACAGGGCTCCCGTCTCCTGACCCGACGTGGACATGGTCTTCTCGGGATGCCAGCTTGCAGGCCCAAACCAAGCCTGCCCTGTGGGTCTGCAATCACCAGTGTCCCCAAGGCCCCTGAGATCCGAACTGCCCATCCATCCATGCTGTCTTTACAACCTTTACATTTCTATTTATTTCACTTATCATCTACTTTGGATTAGGTTCTAGGATAGAAATTTAATATTTTTCAAATCATTACCCTTCAATATATAATCCGTCTTTCTGCATTGGTTTGCAAGGACTCAGACACCGCACATGAGCAGTGGTCTCTAGAGGGGCAGCCATATTCTATCGTGTAAGTATTTACATATTTAATGCATATTCATCTATTTTTCTTTTGTCTTATTCAGATATTAGTGTATCTGCGCAGACTGTTCTTAACTAAAACACAGCTATGTTTTGAGGTATGTCTAGGATGAAGTCGGGAAATTGACCACCCTCTCCTCTGTGCATCTCTTAGCATCATCTGTCGCCATCGCTGCCTTCTGTGTGTGTATAAATGCGTGTTTACATAACCATGTGTCGTGTAAGCCACAATGATGTGCATTACATAGTGTTAGTGTTTACAGTAGATTCATATTCCGACTTCCTAATTTGTTCCATTTATCTTTCTGTCTCATCTTAGCCAGTGTCATGGTTTGTGGTATGCTGGGTACCAGTATGCTGCTCATTAAGTCACCGATGTACTCCTTGTCTTTCAAAATATTCTTGGTTATTCATACACACTTATTCTCCCAGGTAACCTTTAAAACTATCACACCAGATTCTTGGAAATGTGCATTGGAATTAGAATTGAATTAAACTTGTAAACGCTCTAAAGGTGCTCGTCTTTTCCCAGGGTAACGTCCACCCCATCCCTCTGCTCTCCTCCTTCCTCTTGCTGCTGGAAGATGCCACCTGCCAAATTGTTGATGGCCACATTTCCCGGACCCTGTACAACTGGCCGTGGCACAAAGAATGTGTGTGTAACAATGGGGATACCTCCAAAGGTGAGGAAGACAATTTCCAGATGATCTCTTTAAAGTCCAGACCACTTGTGCTGACTTCCTATTTCCCTTCCCACAGAGAGGCTGGGGAGTGGGGTGAGCCAGCCTTCATCCCATGAGAGAGAACCACATGGCGATGAAGCCACACGTCTACCACAGCCTAAGCATTGGGGACCTGAGTGACCGTATGGAGCCGAGCTTCCCCTGGCACAGGAGCACTCAACTCAGCCGCCTCACCAGAGGGAGAAGGCGCTGCCTGCCCAAGCCACTTCACATTCAGACCTTTTCATTACAGCAGCTTTATCTACTCACAACAAAGTGGCTCTCCAAGAACATGTTTTAAATATTCTTCAGTAAATCCATTACACATTCTCGTTACATTGAATTTATTCTTAAACATTGTTTTTTGATTTCAGTTGCTGTTATAAATAAATTTATTTATTCTATGCCAACTGGTACTTTCTGTTACACAGGAAACATCAATTTAGAGAATATATTTAATAATTGGCTTCCTTGTTGATTTTTTATTAGCTATTGTGTGTGTGTATGTGTGTGTGTGTGTGAATGTTTACAAACATGTAACATGCAAATAGTGGTAATTTTTTGTCCTTTTCCTTGAGGGAATGAGCTCAAGACTCTCATGATACCTGACCTTTTCTTTCTTTATACATTTCCTTTGGAATCCATCTCTTTATATAAATCCAGATGCCTCCTTACAGACACATATCCCCATTAGACCTCTCTCTAGACTATACATTTTGTCATTTTTACACCAAGATGTTTTTCCCTACCATCGAATTATTAAATTGACCCATTTCTCTAGTGCCATCTTCTCTGGGGAAGCCATCATCCTGTGGACACCCCCCCACCTCCTTCAATCATTCCAGCACCTGGTCCTTCTTCCAGGTCTAGCCACCTCTCCAGACCATGGTGGCCTCTCCTCACCTGGACATCTCACGCTCATTGCCTGTGCCCCTTTTTAAAAAGAATCTTCGTATTCCTGTTTAAATAATTCGACCCACGTTTTCTGGCTAGAGTACAAGCCCTTCTAGAAGGGCGGGATGCCTAGACGCTATATCCCCTGGCACTACATGTTGCAGGCTCTCAATGTGGAATTAAGTTTAATTCAACAAATACCAAGTGCCTGTCACATGCCAAGCCCCGGGAGAGAGGCATTCCTCATTGTCGAAGGAGGCAGGTGGGTGTTGGTGGCTAAACAATGCTTTTAATGGTGTCCAGAACAGTTTCTCTATGTGGAGTAGCAAGGCCTAACCTTGATCAAGTCTACTTTTTTCCTCCTAAATGGCACACGGGTATAGTCTAACCACTAACAGGCTGGGGGATGGGGTGAGCCAGCCTCCATCTTGTGGGAGAGAACCACGCCCCACATGACAGTGGAGCCACACATCCACCACAGCTCAAGCATTGGGGCCCTGAGTAACCACATGGAGCCGAGTTGCCCCAAGCACAGGAGCACTCAACTCAGTGGCCTCACCAAAGGGAGATAGTGCCACCTGCCCGTCTCTGCCCCTGAAGTGCCGAATGTAGATTTTATTCCCGGTTATGCACTATCCTGACATTGAACAAGCTCCTCCACTTTCCTGTGCCCCCTCCTTTCTGTGAGACCTCCCTACCTTCCGTAACCCTGCAGCATCCCTCCCTCCTTATACTTCTAGAGATGTCTTGAGAATACATGAGGCATTAGCAACCTGTTCTGAGGAAGACACCATATAAATATGATACAGAGTTCCACCTGCCCTAAACTGCTAAAAGTGTTGCTGATTCTGTGCTACATAGATGGCCACGTTCTTTTCCTAGGGAGTCTCCTTTCTGCTAAAAGGGAGAGTCCCCACAGGGCCAAGCCTCTCCAAAGGAGTGTGAAGAAAAGCAATGGAAGGTGCCTGGGTTTATAAATGACTGCATTATTATTATTAGCACGCACCCTATCGGGAGCCCTGTGGAGTTGCTGCTGCGACTTCATTCAACGAGGTGAGATCAATGGGGCCTGCAGTCCCAGAGTGAGGGCAGGGCTGATGCTCCTGATAGCTTCAGTCTGCCCATCCCCTGCAGTGGGTGTTGGTGCTACTTTGGGTTTGAATGATAATCTTTTTAATGATGAACTGAAATTGAAGAAAGGCCCTGAAAGAAAAAAAATAAAAACAATGATAAGCAAAGGAAACCCTGCTCCATTACATAAGAAAACAGCCTTAGCCCCGCCCCGGCTGCGTTCTGAACCGGCCTGTTCCAGCAGTGATGTTTCTGCCTCCCTTGAAGGAGCAGCTCCTAGACTCATTAGTGATCCCACATGAAAACCTTTCCTTCCAAAATCGATGGATGAAGAGCAGTATGTTTTTCATCTGGAGCCCTGACACTGGGTGCCAGCCTTACACCATCGGAAGTCCACTTTATGAAGGCCCTCTAGCCAAAGCTGGTGCTCTCCTTCCTGGGACGTCTCACCATCAGCCCTGATGAGGCAATGCCAGGGTGGTCACAGGCATCTCACCAGGAGGGGCAGGGGCATGGGTCACACAGTGGCTGTGTTTCAGGTTCCGGTGAACACTTGTGTACCCCGATGTCAAAGCGCTGCCCAGGAGACCCCAGGGCTAGTTAAGAGGTCCCCACACTCTGCTCCATCTCTGTTGCCCTGGCTGGAGTGGGAACTTACATCGCCAGGCCCCAGGTCTGGTTAGCAGGTGTTGGTCGAGGGTGAAAGTGTGTGACTCCTCCTGAAAGCAGCCTCCGTCCACTGCTGTTGGAGGTGACATCTTCAGAGTTCAGGTCACAGTCTCTATTTTGGCTTTGTGTCTCAAGCGTGCTGGTGAGGGCAGAGCCTGTGGGCTGCGGATCCTCAGAGGCTCGGCAGGAAGTCACCTGCACCACCAGCCTCAGGCCTCACTGGCAGCCTGGGAGCTGTTCCCAGCAGATGCAGCACCTCCATGTGACGTGACCAACATTGCATCAGTTCGTTCCTGGCTTTGTCTGGGAGAAAACATCCCCTCCGATCATCTGGAAGCAAATTCCAAGGGCCTCTCAAACGAAGCATTGAAGAACAGTTATCTACCAATAAATAAATAACAGAAAAGATAAAGCTTCATTCTATCAAAATTGGAGAGAGCTTCCAGTTGTTCCTGTGGTGGCCCAGTCCATTTGAAGGCGTGGCTCTGCACAGCCCACGGTCTACAGAGGACTATACCCAGGAGGCTGCACAGCAGGTGTCCCTGGACTTAGCGCAGGCTCCCGAACGCAATCCCCTGCACACACACACTGCACGCACAGCCCTGCACACATGCCTTGCCCACATGCCCTGCACACACACAGACCTGTAAAAACTTGCATACACATACCCTGTATACACACACCCTACACACAGCCCTGTACACACACCTTGTACACACAGCTTTGTACACACACATAGCTGTGTACACACATGCTCTATACACACACCCTGCACATACTGCACACACACAGCCACATAACACATATTCTGTACATACACCCTGCACACACACAGCCCCGTACACACCTTGCACACAGTCCTGCACACACACACTTTGTACACACAGCTTTATATGAACACATAGCCATGTACACACATGCTCTGTACACACACACTGCACACACCCTGCACACACACAGCCCTGTACACACACCTTGCACACATAGCCTTGTACACACATACTCTGCCCACACACACCTTGCATAGAGAGGCTTATATGCACACATAGCCCTGCACAGACAACCCTGTACACACACCCTGCACAGACACGGCCTTGCACACACATCCCTTACACACACCCTGTACACACACACCTTGCACACACACACTTTGCATAGACACATCCCTGCACGTATACACCATGCACACACACCTTGTACACACAGTCCTACACACACAGTTTCTCCTACCGGCTCTCTGTGGCTTTCTGTGGAGCTTTATTTTGCACGTTTGGGCTGCTGAGTAAGAGCCCATGAGCCCCATCTCACTTCCTTTCCAGAGGCGATCACATGGCACCTGGCTTTGGCTGCTGTAGACTCATGGAGTCAACTGTGGCTGCAGGGCCCACATGCCATAGTGATGGCACAGTCCACTTTTACAAGCTCCCTTTCAGTGGGAACTCATGGTCTGCCATTCATTCAGGGTTACAGGTTTAAATAGTGGGTCTTTGACATAAACCAGAAGGCCAAGCTGAGATGCCCAGAGCTGAATGGATAAAAAAGCCTCATATTTTCTTCTAATGAAATTACCAGCAAATAGCTTTCAGATTTTCAAGGCAGAAAATGTATATGGAGCTATCAAAAAGTCAAGAATTTGGAGTATATATTCCAACATAAAGCCATCAGCACTGGCTTAATTACTTACATTTTATAATTCCACTAAGTGCAGTTAGTGGCAACTATGATTTTTGTTCAAAGCTGTCAGTCTGTCTCCCAGGTTGGAGTGCAGTGGGGCAATCATAGCCCACTAAAGCCTCCACCTCCTGGGCTTAAGAGATCCTCCTGCTCCAGGCTCTTGCGTAGCAAGGACTATAGGCATACCACCACAGTGGGCTAATTTTATTTTTTATAGAGTCAAGGCTCATTCTGTTACCCAGGCTTGTCTTGAACTGGGCTCAAGGGATCCCCTTGCCTGGGCCTCCTGAGAGTCTGGGATGCAGGTGTGAGTCCCTGTGTCCAGCCGGACTGAGTTGTGATGTGCGTCTCCCTGACAGATTCCTTCACGGATCCTAGACACCAGATGCTAGGACAGCAGCAAGCAGGAGGTGACCGGCCTCTCCAAAGTCTGCCTGGGACTGGAATAAAAATAACCATGGCTAGTTTCCAACTAACTTGAAAATAGACCAAGTTCTCCCAACCCCTTCAGTATCTTCCTTCTATCTGAATTTCCATGATTCTAAACACTGTTGCCTTCTCTTTCTCCCAAGGGAATCTGATGAGACCTTCACGTTCCTGGGTCCCCCTGTTCAGCAAGCTCCTCCCTGGCTCTTGCTTCCAAACCTCAGCTCTGGGTTGCAAATGAATCTGCTCCAGAAACCAGGTGGAAGGACAATTGTGCAACATGGTTCCCCCAAATTACATAAAGTTCAAGGTCAATGATATGTCTTTCAGGTTTATAAATAAAGTTTACCCTGTTTGAAGGCAACCTGTCCAAAAATGTCTAGATGGCCTTCCCCAGCTGCCAGCGGTTCATTGAAAGTCAATGTCTTTGCCTGTGAAAGGAAAACCTGGAGTTATTTTCCTACAGCTCTGAAGTCTAGCCCATAGCCCCTGGGGCGTGGAAATCTTTAGAGTGACTTTTACTTTCACACTCTCTGCTGCTGCCTTCCTGCAGGTCCACATCCCGGAGTGAGGCCCATGTGTGAAAAGCAGGGCGGCTGCGTGTCGGTTGCTGTCCAGGGAATCGGCCTGTTAATGTGTCAGACAAAAGTCTCTACTCAAACTTGGCTCGTGAGACTGGTCCAGGCCAACCTGGCCAAGCACCATAAACAAGTGACAGCTTCAGGGAGCAGAAAACCAGCACTTAATTACAGTCGCTCCCTCCACCTACCAAGCTGGCCACCAAGCAGGGGCAGCCTCAGGTTTCCTCTAGTAGGAAGTGGACAGGCCAGTGTTGGCCAGACTCTGGAAGCGGGGCTGCAGCCTGGGGTGATGCCCTCAGAACACGTGCGGGGGCCTGCCTCTGTCAGAGGATGTCTGTCTTCACAGTTGGCTTTTCTTGTTAAGGCACGATTTCATTTTTTCGAGAGAGTTCTCTGGCTTCCAGAATGGAGGTCTCTGTGCTGCAGGGATGGCCACATCAGGTGAATAAACATCCAGGACTGGGGCTCAGGGACACTCCACAGATGCACCCACAAAAGCAGCATGCAGGGACTGAGTGGGACACAGGCAGTGTGAGGGCGTGAAGGTCGAGAGAAGGAGGCAGGTCTCACAAGTGTGGCCCAGAGTGAGCAGGAACTCAGTAGTCTAGGAGGACTTCTGGAACCACACTGGTGATCCCTGCTGGCTGTTTTCCAAAGAATAGGATGCAGAGGCCAGGTGACCCTTTCGGGCAAAAGCGAGTCCTTGTTTAGGAACAGGCTTGGGTTTGCAAGGCAGACCTAGAGGCAGCTCTGCACACATCAGGCTGTCAACAGGACTATGAGTTGTTCTTTGCACACAATATTTTAACCTTTGATTTTCCATATTTATAGTGGCAAAAATGAGGCTAGGAGTGGTCACCAAGTGCCTGTTTATGAGCTACTGCTGTTCTGTGTTAGTTTTCTGGGATTGCTGTAACAAATCCCCACCAATCAAGTCTGGCTTAAAACAACAAAATTTCTTCTCTCCCAGTTCTGAAGGCAGGAACTGGAGGTTAATGTAGGAGCAAAGCCCTAGCTCTTCGGAATTTTCACGAGGAAGATTTTCCGGGCTCTTCCGCTCCTGCTGGCTCTGGATGCTCCTTGGCTGTGCCTGCATTTCTCCCATCTCTGCCTCCATCTGCAGGGGGCCTTCCCCCCTGTCTGTGTCTGAGATCTCTCCTTCAGTGAGAGGAAGGCCGCAGAAGCCATCAGCATCCCTTCCAAGTGGGGCCTGCCCACCTCTGGACCTGCTGGCCCGTGTTCAACCCCTGCCCGAATGAAGTTCTGCTGCACTTTGCCCTTCCAAGTTATCCTGGGAGCGCTCGGGATACAGGGACCTGAACCCATGCCTGTGGGTGAGCTAAGGTCAACCTCCTTCGCTTAACCCCATCTGCTAAAACTCCTTTCTCATATAAGGTCACAGTCACAGGGTCTTGTGGGGCATAGGTTTTATTAGGGAGTGGGATGGACGCCGTTCAGCATACTACACCAAGCAATACGTAAGGTCCACACATGCAAGACCTATGCTGCGATACGTGAGAGGGCACGTTTACCACAGTCCCATCACTGAGGAAGCCCTTCAATGCTCCCTGCAGAGGACGGTGTCCTCCACGGGGCAGGGAGCAGGGCGGAAGGTGGAGGCAGGGACCTGGCACATTGGGGATGCTGAAAAACTGTCCACTGAGGTTCTGCCCTATTTTCAATTATTTCTAAATTACAGGACAAAATTATTCTACTCAGCATATGCATTTCTGACCCTAAGCTGAAGATAAATCAAGAATGGCCAGAACTCTCAGAGAAAGGGTAGCTGGAGTGAGGTTGGAGGGACAGCATGCTCCTCCGGATGGAGAGTGTACTCAGAGCCTGCTAGAGTGATTCAAGGCCGTTATCCCTAAACCAGGTACTCAGCCCATATCTCGCTTTGAGTGTGTGTTAGGGCTGGAATCCGGCCAGATGCTCCCACAAGGTGTTCCTCATCCTCCTAGCTCTTTCTGCAGAATCTTCCACAGATATTTTAATGATGAGAATCCAGGGATCTCTGTAGAAACCCGGGAACTCTTTGCAGGGGTGAATGATGTGCTATGTGGCCCAGGGGCCCTCACTCAGCTGCACGGGCCGCAGGGTAGAGAGCAGACCGCAGATGCACTGTGTTCCATGCCTGCTCCTAGCTACCCAAACACGTGGATTCTGTACCCCTGGGGACAGGCACAGGGCACATCCCAGATCTCCCTTCAAAAGCAATTCAGAGTCTCTTAGGAGAGAGAAAGAGAAGGCAGGGGATGAAAGGAGGACTCAGAAACTCCTGGGAGCCAAAGAAAACCTTAGGTTTAGAGAAACTTGGAGCAATTAGTGCTTGGAGTTGGCAGCAAAATGGTGCCAGGTAATTAATTAACACCAAGAGTCTAAACAGCATCTTTCCACAGGGGCCTGAAAAGCCCCCGAGAAAGAGCGAAGCGGGGGAAAAGGGAGAATGAGATGGGGGGAGGGCAGGAAATGAGAGGGCCGTTGGTGAGCGATATCGTTAATGGGCCTTACTTTTTCCCCAGTTTATCATAATCTCAGTTGAGCACTTCCCACATGACAAAGAGGGTGGCAAGCCCAGCTGTGCAGGACATGCTGCTTAGACGCAGGTCCATATCTGTCAGCCATGGGGAGACATAGGCAGATGGACAGGCAGGAGCATAGGGCGTCAGAAAAAGAGGGTGCACAACTGAGAATCCAACTTGAAAAGGCGTCCAGTGGATACATTCTGTGAGCACTGAGAGGGAAGGCTGGATAGTCATCTTAAAAGTCACGACACCAATGATGCCCTTCAAATATTCTCTGTCAAAGAGTTTTGACTACATACAATCTGGATATTATATTTCCCTTTGCTAAGTATCTGAGGCATGTCTTTAGGTTGGAAGACACTGGAAAACATCCATGTTTGCTTTGCCCTTTCTAATTTTATGTGAATATTTCACTATTAACAAGAGAACTTTCCTGAGTAAAGAAATGTCTTGGAACTCAATGGAGAGTCTGTGTCAAGCCACGAGAGAGCCGAAGAATATTCTAGATAGACAATCCGTGCCCCTGCATAGGGCTCCTCTGCCCACCAGGGCTGGGGCGTTAGCAGTGTCTATCTCAGACGTGGCTGTGTCTCTAGAGGGCTTTTATGGCTCCCACTCACGACTGAACAAGATGTGTTGTGGCCATTTCACAAAGCTGAACTTACCTCTACATAGTTGAAAGCTGCTAAGGCCTCTTCTGTAAACCTAAACCTGGGAAAATGTTCATCATTACAGCAATTAGTGGCAATAAAAAGCCTAAAAGAGTATGGTTAATAGGTGGGCTGTGCACCTCATTCACTGCGAAGTTATAACCCCACTTCCAGTGCAGACTTTGGGTTAATGTGTACAGTGCACAAGTGGGCTGTGACTGAAAAGTGACTCCCCTGTCATGATTCCATATGTAGGGGTTGCTTCCATCCTCTCTTAGCTCTCTTTCTCACTGTTCTTCTTACAGCCAATGGTAAGAATAGACTGTCTGAGTGATGACAAATTTTGGAGAAAAAATAAAATAAAATTAGTAACTCAATCGTTACAGGATTAGGGTTATAAAGTGCAGCAATTACTAATTCAAGGGTGTAGAAAATACTTCACAAAATCCGCTTCAGACACCATTTCATGTTCCCTTTAAGAACTGACTATTAGCCAAAAATGTCTTCTAAGTAATACTGCTTCTGGCTGAAGCTTGGATTTTAAGTAGAATGTACTTTAAAAGCAAGAGAAGCTTGTCGCTAGCCCATAGTGGCAGATGTCTTTGGCAGGTGCATTCTCTAAGCAATTGAGGAAGAGCTGGAAAACCTGGCTCTTCTAACGGCGGCTGTATCTCTGCGGCTCCATGCTCCTTTCTGAGAAGGGGCTGCATCCCTGCGACTCTTCCTGATAAGTACAAGGTCCTTCTACACTCTTTCCCCCTTCCCTGCTCTCAGCAGCAATTATTCAGAAAAGGTGGATTCTGAAGCAATCTGCTCATGTCACTCAGAGTCCCCCAAACATATATTCTAAGAGTGAAGAGGGGTCTCCCTGAAGTTCCATGTGGAGATGAACCAAGGCAGTGTCACCTGTGGGGGATAATTTTATGTGTCATCCTGACAGGGCCCCGATGTCCAGATTCTTGGTCAGGCATAGTATCTGGGGATATTTCTGGATGAGATCAACATTTGAACCCGTGGACTGAGGGAAGCTGTCTCCCTCACTGGTGTGGGTGGACGTCATTCAATCCACTGAAGACCTGAATGGAATAAAAAGCTGAACAAGGAAGAGTTTTCTTCTCGCTTCCCGACAGTCTCCAAGCCAGGCCACAGGTCTCCTGCCTTCAGACTCCAGTGTACACCGGGGCTTCCTCCAGCTGCTCCCTGTGCCTCCTCCAGCTGCCCAGCTTCAGGCTGCGGGACGTGCCAGGCTCCACATCACAGAATCCAATTCTTACAGCAAATCTCTTGACAGATGATGGATGTAGATGATACAGCTAGTGCTAGAGATGCCTGGGTAGATGGGCCATCTGTGGAGCTGGGTCACCCTTGAGGACACCCACGAAGCCACTCCCCAGGATGGTCTTCCCATGCAGTACAGGGTCCCAGGTGGGAGCATGGCAGAGGGTCCCAGGTGGGAGCATGGCAGAGGGTCCCAGGTGGGAGCATGGCAGAGGGTCCCAGGTGGGAGCATGGCAGAGGGTCCCAGGTGGGAGCATGGCAGAGGCACTGGCCAAAGTTCTTGTGCCCTGTGGGAGGCCCCGTTAGACTTTCTTCTCAACACGGAGGAAGGGACCATGCTTGCCCATCTTCAGAGTGGTGACATCAACTGTGTCTATAAATTCATGGTGGGGAGCAACTTGGAACGAGCTTCCCAGCACCGATCAGTCCCGGCCGCTCTGGAGACCATTCCCACAGCAGCACACCAGGTACAGCGCGTATGAAACGCATCCCTATTACCGAAAAGAACCTTTAAGCACAATAGGCCAGTTCAGTAGGATTCATGATCTCAGGGAAGCTTCTGTCCCATTATCAGCTTTTAATCTTATCCACATCATCCCTGTTTAGGAAAAAAAACCTCATGAATACTCTTCCCTGAGTCGTTCTCCTTCCTTCAAATAGGAAAGGATTTGGAATCTCAAAAAACATCCTTCTGCTTAGTGTTGCTCACCTCTCCAGTCTGAGAAGGGAACCATTATGTGACTTCAGTGAATTTGATAAACTGCGAGTTTAGCAGCTTTTTATTTTTGAGGAGTGAATAGCGGCGCTCCCTGTCCTCAGCGGCACCCTCTCTCCCTCACCTCCCCCATTATGCAGACTTCAAGGAGTGGAGCTGCCCTGTCAGAGAAGCCCTGATAGGAAGAAACTCCTGAGTGGTTCAGGCGCTGGCAGCGTCTTTAGTCCCTAGACAGGCACATTAGTCTGGATGTTAGCCGCGTCTCCTTAATTGGATTGCCTGCATAAATTGCAATAGAGGGTGGACAAGTGATAGGAATAAATATGTTTTTCCCCTTAAAAAGAAGCAAAATATGTAAACAACCTGTCATGTAGGAGAGAGTGCATGTGCATCTTATTGAAAGGGGAGAAATAATTTGGAGAGATGAGAAAGGAGCACAGGGCAAAAGCTGATATTCTTCTTTCATAACGGATAGCCCCAAGTTGTAGAGGCCATTATTTCTTGCATTTTCAGAGCAAATGAACTTGACAGATGGCTGTGTCACCCAAACCCCCACCTACCAACTTGATTATGCAGAAAACAATACAATAGAAAAGAAATCATTACTGAAGGAACCTGGTTAGTCCGCAGAGGGCCGGGGAATGCAGAAGAACAAAATTACAGTGGTGGAATTGAACAGTAAGAATGCATTTAACACAAAGTGGGTTACAGCGAGGCAATCAGTCATGGCTAAAGCTATTGTCTGGGCTTGCTTGCATGGTATATGAAGTAATCTGTCATCTCCCACGAAATTTATGCTTAGTTTGTAGGAGAAAACTACAAAGGTTTTGCCAGGACATGTGCTGGTAGCCTTGGGTAGCTCAAGTGTGGACCCACAGAGATGACACGTTGGACATTTCAGGACACTGGCTGGCTTTTGTGTGTCAGGGCGGTTCTCTCATCATCGATCTGCTGGCATCTGATGCTCACATGATGTGCTGATGTGTTTGGGGAAGTTAAGGACACAGATTCATTCGACCTCAGCAACGGCCAGCCCTGCATGGTGGCGGTGTGGACACAGAAAGCACGGGCTGGGAAGACAGAAGGCCACAGTTACAGTAGCGTTTTTCAAGACTCAGGAAAGAGTGTTGCCATGAGTTTAGCAAGACCCTCAGCCTTCCTACTTGTGGCAGTGTGTACGTGTCAGGACAGATCCACACCAACTATGGACGCCTTGTCATTTATGCAACAGGCAGCCCGAGATAAACAGTGAAACTGTGTTTTCAGCTACGTAGGCAGTCAGGTGCCATATCTAAGGAGGCGCTTCCAAACCGGAAACAGCTTCTTGAGAAGAAGTCAGCTCCTCTGTTCCTGTGCTAAAAAGTGATGGGGCCTTGCCCCCTTTATTCCTGTTGTGTGCCATTCCTCCCACTGAAAACATCTTCCCCACCTATTGCTGTTCCTGGGCGTGGCCAGCTTGGCAGGCCCAGCTCACAGGTAACTCCAGGGAATACCCGCTCACAGGTAACTCCAGGGGCACCTCCTCACAGGTAACTCCAGAGGCGCCTGCTCACAGATAACTCCAGGGGGCATCTCCTCACAGGTAACTCCAGGGGGCACCTCCTCACAGGTAACTCTGTGGGCACCCGCTCACACGTAACTCCGGGGGGCACCTGCTCACAGGTAATTTTGAAGGCACCTGCCCTCTGCACGGCCTGTACCCCCGTTATCCCAGGACTCCATCCTTCCTGGCGCTGGCTGTTTTGGTTTGATCTCAGCTCTCATATTAGACTCCATACTCTCCAGGCAAGTGGCTGCATCACATCCATCCATCCCAGTAGCTTTCATCTGTGCACATATTATAATCTCTCTCTGTATACAGACGTGATATACAAAATGGGTCTCTAGCTATTCAATATGCATCCTGTACTGTCTGGCACAATATCTTATTCACCCACAGAGCAGGGATATGAATACACAGTTACTTAATAATTTAATATATTTAATAATCCAATTTAACTTACTAATAAATATAATCACACAGGTTAAGTATCCTTTATCCAAAATGTTGAGAACCAGAAGTGTTTCAGATTTCTAACTTTTTTTTCAGATTTTGGAATAGTCACATATACATAATAAAATCTCTTGGGGATGAAACCGAAATCTAAAGACAAGACTCATTTATGTTTTATATACACTCTATACACATAGCCTGTGGGTAATTTTATATATTCTGTTTAATAATTTTGTGAAACCTATCCCATGAGGCCAGGGTGAAATTCACCACTTCAGTTCTGAATTTTGAAGCATTTCAGATTTCTGATTTTGGGATTAGAGATGCTCAACCCATATAATATTATTAGATAATATGCTAAATATATGACTTAATACGTTAATAAAATGTAGGTAATCATTTGTTGAGATCAATTAAATATAAATTTGTTAAAAATTGACTCAGGGATTATAGACAGCTTTCCAAAAATTAAAAGGATCTTCCAAGCTTTCACTGTATCTCCTGATTTATGCCTACGGTTTTCCAACATATTTGTAATCAGTGACTTATATCTTTATTTTACATTTACTTGATGAAAGGTAAGTAGTTAGCAGTGCGGAAACAATCATCTATTTGTACCTTAGTATTACCTCAAACTAAAGAACAAACACAGAAATGTGTCTTAGATTATTCTAATTTCAAAAAGTCCTAGTTCAAAAGCGCAGTGTTGAAGCATGCGTAAGAAATGTATTTTGCCAGGTTCAAAGCCAAGGAGCAGAAGCTAGATCACATTTACCTACAGTCCCTCATAAAGTCTCCCAGGACACCACATTTGCTGCTAATCATGAAGCTTGCAACCCCTGGAGAAGGATGTGTTTGGTTTATTTGGAATGGAAACGCCGCCCATTCTGTTGCAGAGTACAGCAGCTGTATCTCTAAAATAGAAACAGTCACTCAAACAAGGAAGCTTTGGAGAATCAAGCTTTAGAGCAGTCAGACATGGGTTCCTAATGCCCGTGGCAGGCAGGAGTTCAGAGCCTCACCTCTGACACTCAGATGAGATCATGGCTTTGGATGTCATCTGAGAACTCAGCCCTGTGCCGGGCGGGGGGCTATTTGGGGACAGCGGCACGGTGCTGACTTCCAAGGGGATGACAGGTACAGTGAGAGGGCAAAATAACTGCACTACTGATACGGGACAATGGGGACTGACATCGCCCAACTTCACTCGAACCCCAGTATCAGCCTGGAAGCATTACGTAATACACCACTAATTAAGTTTGCCCTCGGTATTATTCAGGGCAAGGTGATCACTGATAGCCACAGTGAGAAATATGTGGACAGCAAAGTGTAATTTATCTCAGGAGAATATAGGATAATTCATGAAATACATTCTGCTTTCAAGTCCAAAATATTTGTGGGATTCTCTTGAAAGGTAATAAAGGGAAAATAAAGAGCAATGCTTCTTAGAGTTGAGGGGCAGTAGTATCTGTAGGACCCTCCTGTAGTAGGACCCTCCAACTACAGCCACAAATCCGGCCTCGGGGAGGAGCTTCCTTCCTCCCTAAACACTCACTGTTGTTTCTAGGAGCCTGCTCTCCACGATCCTCTTAGAGTAGCAGAATTATAGCCTCCCAAACACATCCACATTCCAACCCCAGAACCTGTGAGCACGTAGATTACATAAAGGGAGCTGAGGCTCTCGCTGGCACACAGGTCACTGAGGAGCTGGCCTCCAGGTGGCAGATCCTCCCATGTGATTGTCCTGCATGGCCTGGGCAGAACTACTGTAATCACCAGGACATTATAAGAAAGACAGGGACCGAAGAGAGAGCTGGGGAGAGAGTAGAAGATGCCGCATTGCTGACTGTGAAGACGGAAGATGGAGCTGGAAGGGGCAGGGAAACAGGTTTTCCTCCAGCCCTTTCAGAAGGGAGGCAGCCCAGCCAATGCCTTGGCTTCAGCCCAGTGAGTCTCTTTTCAGACTTCAGACTCCAGAGCTGTGAGGTCACAAGTCTGTGTTGTTTAAGCCACTAACTTTGTGGTGTCTTATTATGGTAGAAATAAGAAACCAATATACCTGCATCCACAATCCTCTGGCCCCAGCGCTTCGGGATCGGTATTTCCCCGTGAGTGATGAGATGCGGTCTTAAGTTCATGCCTGGCTCTTTGGGGAGCAGATTTGCTTTCTCACTGAGACCCTTTGAAAGAACAGTCTTAGGAGAAGAAGTGATTTTGAAAGAAAGGAATTTTCATTGGAATTGGGTAGCTCTGTTGGGACAGGAGGCCTGCTCTGAAATTCACCTATAAGGCCCTAAATTGGCCAGTGCACTTCTACATGGGTGTCCCGACAAGGACAAGATGCCAGGGAGCTGGGCTGCACATGGTGGTGTCTCAGACAGCCCCTGACAGAGCCTGCTGGTTTCCAGAGGTGCCAGGTGCTGCAGAAGCAACAGACGTCTGTGGAGCAGCCTCGGTGTTGAGGAACCTGGAAAGTGTGAAGCCCAGGGGCGGCAGGCGCAGCATGAAGAGGCAGCATCCGGCATCTCTGGCGAAGCTGCCAGGAGGAGACAATGGGTTTCTAGATCAGGAAGCCTCTGGGGGCCAGGAGCCCACATTCAAATACGGAAGGGCTTCTGATAGGCAGCAAGTCCTTCTCCTGCGCCTGAGGAACAGGAACAGAAACAGAATATGCCTTGAAGGTGGTCTGCGGCCCAAGCCACACCCCGGCGGGGGCGTTCCTGTCTCACCCCACTGCACACTGCCAGGATCCTTCTTGCTTCCTTTGCACCCCCTCAGAGCTCACCATGATTCTTTCTGTTCTTACAATACGCAGGGGAAATGGTCCTGTCGTTGTCTGCTGTGTGAAGCATAGAGCCTGTCTCTGAGACCAGACGGCCACACATCCAGCACCTTAGCCCCCCTGAGAATACAAACCAGCACTGCAGAGAAGTAGAGTCCTCCCCGAGAAGCCATTTGGCCAGCACCATGATCTTGGACTCCTTAGCCTCCAGAACTGTGGAACATGAACGTCTGTTATTTAAACTACTCTGTTTGTAGTATTTTGTGACAGAAGCCCTAGCTGGCTAAAACACAGGCACTTGCTGTCCAATTTTGCCCCCCCCTCCCCGGGGTAATCTAATCTCAAGATCCTTAATTTAATTAGATTTGCAAAGACCCATGTCTGAATTAAAGTGACACACGCAGGTTCTGGGAGGCACACGGTCTGTGAGGGACAGATTCCGGGAGGGACAAGGTCCAGGGTGGGGACAGGGTTCAGGAAGGACACGTCAGTTTGGAGAGACACCATTCATTCCAGCACACTTGTGAAGAGAAGGTTTCCTAGCATTTGGGTAACATGACACATAGACCAATAGGGCATCTTAGGTTGTATTGCGGGTACCTCTGAGTCGTCTTCAGACGGAAGAGGTTTTGTTTTTGTTTTCTGATCCCTGTAACTGAATCATTTGGTGAGTTATTTATTACTGGACACACTTCTCACTGGGGTGCCTGGCTTCTAACATCCTGTATCCAGAGAATTCGCATCTCCCACGCCGTTTGTGATTTCATGGCCACCAATCCTGCTTTTACTTGCTGGTGTTCTCAAATGTGCTGAGATTAAGGTCCCAGAGGGTCGGTCCAGGGGTTCCCACTCTCCTGCTTCACTCTGAATATCTTTAGGAAAAACTCTTATCTCCCAAGCAAATGGCACAGTCCCTTTAAGTAGAGCCCAGATAACAAGAAATCTGCTCTATCTCCAGATTTTCTCTCTCTGCCTCTCTCTCCCCATCCAGCATATCTTTGGATTGAAGGTTAGTGATTTGGAGTGAGCTTCTAGCTATAAGCTATCATCAAAGACTAGTGCTCTTGGTGATCTAGAAACCTCTCTGCAGTTGCTGGGAAGCCGGGGCTCCCCATCCTTTGGTTCCAGTGGTCCAGGGCACTCTCATCAGACCAGGCCATCTCTATGCTTGGCTGGGGCTGTAGTCCAGATTCCTTCACTCACATCTTCAGCTCCATTCCACTCTCGGCTCAGAATCTGTAATGAACTCCCAGGGCGTCTCATTCAGACAAACACACCAAAAACACTGAAAAGTACTGCTGAAATCAGTTGTCAATTTTGAAATTTAACATGTCTGCCTTCCTGCATGAAATCCCTGCAGTGGAAGGATTTTTTTGAGATTCCTGGAACAGAGCTCTCCCAAGTGACCTGGGAGAGGTCACTTAGAATAAGTGCTTAGAATAAGTACTTCAATTATTTTGTGCTTCACATTTTTCCAGACAAAAGGCATATTCCAGGAAATGCACTTTATCCTTACAATGTGGTATTTATTGTTATGTGCAAGTAAGGTTCAATACACCCTGGACAAATGGCGGGCACCTGCACGTGGGCGCTCACTGGAAGCAGACACTTTCTGCAGCCTCCTTTTTAGGGGTGGCCACTGGGAGAAGCAGACTTGTGTGAGGCCCACGTGGGGTGTGTGCAGGGACAAGCTGAAGTTCACACGGTCCCCCGCCTTCTCCAATCGGATTCATTCCCTTGAGGGAAGAGATGGCGCTTTCACTTCACTTAAATGTATTTTTGAGTTCCTGGTATTTAGAATGGTGCTTGGTGCAAGTGACAGCCCTCGTTATGGAAGGAATGAGTTCATTCTACACGACTCACGAGGAGTGGTGTCTGACGAGACTCTGAGAGTCGAAACGGTCATTTCAAGTCAACACGTCCAGACTTAGCATGAGAAAGAAGACAGGCTGGTCACAGTGGAATCCCAGCACTTTGGGAGGCCGAGGTGGGCAGATCACCTGAGGTCAGGAGTTAAATACCAGCCTGGCCAACATGGCAAAACCTCATCTCTACTAAAAATACAAAAATTAGCCGGCTATGGTGGCACACACCTGTACTCCCAGCTATTTGGGAGGCTGAGGCGGACAATGGCTTGAATCCAGGAGGAGGAGGTTGCAGTGAGCTGAGATTGCACCACTACACTCCAACCTGGGCAACAGAGTTAAGACTCTGTCTAAAAAAAAAAACCAAACAAAATGAAGACAAACATAGTTAGACAGACGGACTGACTCTTGAGGGCAGACAGTTCAGCCATTCAGGGTAGCCTGGGGCCACAGGCCTGAAGAGGCCTGCACAGAGGCGGCTTTTCTATTCATCAGGGAGGTCCCACTCAGACTCACACAGAGCTCCTAGGCCGGGGGGTGATCTCGGGGCCCCTGGTAGGGGTCTGGAGTGAACGTCTGCAGAACCAGATACGTGAAGCGCAGGGGAAGGTTCCTCCCGTCTCCAGTCAACACCCTCTTCTCAGGACTTGGAGTCCGGGGCTAGGCAGCTGCCCCTAGGCAGGGAACACAGGCCTGTCTGAACATCCCACCGGAGGGACAGGCCCACAGGAGGAAGGTGGTCTCCCCAGAGGGAGCCAGGAAAGGGACATGGATGCCCCACCCTGTCATCATGTGCATGAACCTAGAGCAGTGAGCACCTGTGGGGCTGGAAGTCGCTTCCCCAAAGCTGTCCCTTCCTGAGCTGCAGTGATGAGGAAGAATTGTTCCTCATATTCAGCTGAATGTGACCTTCTCCTGGTGTCTGCCTCAGGGTCTACGCCCACCGCCTTGGAATTTGGAGGATAATCTGTAGCCCACCTCTGAAGGTGAAAATACCATCCCACAGTGGTGTTTTCCCAGGTTTCTCTTTCCAGGGGAGACCCTCTCATCCCTTGACCACCTTCCCATGTGGGCTCTGAGCGGTCAGACTATCCTGTTCCATCAGCAAGTGTCCATCAGTGTCCTACCCTGGCCTAAGGTCATATGTAATGTTCCTTTGAGAGTGAGGAATGCATATGTTTTTCTATTGTTTGTTTACATGGCTCCTGCCTGATTAAGCATATATGTTAAATGATGACACAGAGGATAAATAAACCATGCAGAGTTCATACTACAGAGAGTGAGAAGTGGTCAGGGAGAGCCTTGGAGAAGAAGTGAGATCTAAGCAGAGACCTAAAGAATGAGAGGAAGGCAGGCTCTCAGGGGAGGGGTGTCCCGAACACCAGGGCCATTGGATGCAGGAATGTTCAGCCCAGTGAATTGCAGAGGAGGCTGGGCCCATGAATTCTGCCTGGAAACACTGATTGAGCTGCCGTCCTCTAGGAGGCTGCGTTCTAGTGGGTGGGTGGGAGCATAAAATCAATAATCATACAAGTAAACATGTGTGTCCTGTGTCAGAGGGGAGAGGAGCGCTAAATGAAGGTCATGTAGGAGCCTCCCAGAGCCAGGAGCCAAGGAGAGGGGGGATGTGAGCATCTCCAGAGGCCCTCCTGGCTCTGGGGGGAGAATTGCTCAGGAGAGGGCTCATGGCAGCTCTGACCCTGCAGGAAGAGACGGAAGTGTGCCACAGACGGTGGGGGTTGTGGGGCCCCTGAACAACGGGCAGATGACTGAGAAGTAGCCTCTTCGTCAGGATGACCCCCAGGCCCCAGCCCTTAGGTCAGGCTGTCCTCCGCACTGTGGCATGTGCAGTGGTTTGAGGGGGACATTAGAGGAAAGGGAGGAGGTCCCTTACTCTCACTGTGGCCCTCCTTGCTCCCACCACCCTGTGATGACAGAAGCCATTCACGGAGCTCTTACTTCTCTTTCCAGGGCTTGCTGGATTTGCACGCGGCTGGCCCCACTCCTCTCACATGCATGCAGCCTGCACCCCATAAATGTGTGCGTCTCCCTGAGCTCACAGCAGGTGGGTAGAGGAGGAGCATGCCCCATCCCAGGGAGCACGGCGGCATCATGAGTTCTCTTCCTAGCGGTAGTTCTCTTCCTCAAAGTCCCTTCCACATTTGGCCTGCCTATATGGGTGGTAAGTGGAACCAGCTGGCAAATGTGTAGCGGAGCACAGTGGCATCAAGGGGAGGGCATTGGGACTAGAGTAGGGACACTGGTGCCCATGCCCACTGCCGGGGCATCCCTGACGTGTAGCTTCAGAACTGAGCCTTCTGCAGCTTCACTTCTAACTGTTGCCTCCGGGGTCCCTCCTAGCACGAGGGTTCCTGGCTGCATCCTCTGCCAACCCAGGTAAAAGTGAAGATCAGGCAGAGGGGTGCAGGTGGTGCAGTGCAAATTCGTCAGGGCTTGGAGTACACCTTCCGCAGGACCGTGGGTCAATATGGCCGTCTTCATCTATTCAGAGAAGCGCCTGCTTAGTGAGGCGCAAGGGACTGCTTTATCAGTATAACTTTTTCAAACAATGACATAAGTATCTATCATTTCACTATATATGAATTTTTTAATATTTCCAATATAGATGATGCTGAATGTGGAATTTCACGAGGTATGATTCCACTTAGCTGGGGGGCATTTTGATTCCTCTAACGTTTTTTTTTTTTATCTGGTTTCGTCAGTTTTATTGGAAAATCGGATAGTGCCTTATTGGAAGATAGGTGGAGATCAGTCAGACACCTCGCCATGCTGTCAGTCTCAAGCACAGTCGTGGCTACAGACAGGATTATTGCAGTGGGGGTTTGGATTTTGAGAGCTTCCAGTGAAGAAAATGTGGGTGAACGCCATATGAAAGCGCTTCTTACCCACACAGCCACTCTTGCGGGGACCTGGGAAGTCAGGAGAAGATGATCACGGTGCATTCGTTGAGCTCTGTGGTGGAATACTCACGTGGAACTAGTGAAAACGAGGAATATTTTCATGCTAGAATTAGGGAGAAAGACTTGAATCAAGGCTGAAATTATTTCTTAAATGACCATGCGCAAGAGTGTACCACTTTCTCCAGCTGGAAGCCCTAGGAGACATCCAAAGGGGGAAAACTGAGTTTTCGAGAGTATTTCCTTGCTGAGGAGTGGGGTGACAGCGAGACAGCAGGCGGCGTCAGGCCAGAGTGAGGCTGTGGGAAAGCCACTCTGCTGCTGGTTTCAGGAGATGGGTCAAGAGAGTCACACACTGCAGAGACTCGGAGAGCGTGGTCAGGAAGTCCTCTGAGTTGGTCATTAAGGAGTCTTCGGCCATAGTTCCCTATGTGGGGTCCCCACAGCAGCAGCATCACAGTTACCTGGGAACTTGCTAGAAATGCAAAGTTCCAGGGGACTCACCCGAGAGTCGGTGAACAAGAGACTCTGGTGGTGTCTCGTTCACAATCCATGCAGACAACGCCTCTTGATGCCTGCCCTCTTGAGGACCCGGGTGCTGGGATGTCGCTGCAGCAGAACAGGATAGAGAGCAGGAGACGCAGAGGGCTTCACAAACAATGAAAGAGAGAGAAGACTTTTGGTGTTGAGGAAATATCCTTCCAAGACAGGGAACGTTTGGAGACAAGGAAGACCAACTGCAAGGGGGAGGGAGGAAAGATGAGAGGGGGACTCAGGGCACCCCATGGAATTGGTAGGGCAGGAGGAGGAGCTCAGGTAAGGAGAGAGGGAGAGAGGATGAGGGGGGACGCAGGGCACCCCATGGAAGCGGTAGGGCAGGAGGGGGAGCTCAGGTAAGGACAGAGGGAGGAAGGATGGGGGGCACAGGGCACCCCATGGAAGCAGTGGAGAGCTCAGGTAAGGACAGAGGGAGGAAGGATGAGGGGGGACGCAGGGCACCCCATCCAAGCGGTGGGGCAGGAGGGGGAGCTCAGGTAAGGACAGAGGGAGGGGAGGATGAGGGGGTCACAGGCTACCCCACAGAAGCCACGGGGCAGGAGCAGGAGCTCAGGAGAGGACAGAAATGAGGGAGGATGAGAGGGGGACACAGGGCACCCCCGGGAAGCCACGGGGTAGGAGCAGGAGCTCAGGAGAGGACAGATGGAGGGAGGATGGTGCAGGGAGGAAGCCTGCTTAGGTGGAGGAGATGGAGGAGGCAATGTCTTGGTGGGCTTTCCCCCCTGTTGTCTTCGAGAATATTATCTTCCAGATTGACTCTTCACTCTATCTGTGTACAGTCTAAGGCTTTCTCTGGAACCTGCTTGCATTTATGTGCAGGGAAGATTCTGGTATGTTCTTCCGTGAGCAGATTTCCTTCACGATGTTGAAAAGAGGCAGCTTGTGTGGCAGATAATGGAGGTGAAGTCGGCCTCCTTGCCTCTGACTCTAGGAGACTGGGGACATCTCAAAGAAAGACTGGTCATGGTATTTCATATTATTGATGACATCATCAGCATTTTGGCACCATGGAGTTTTAAAATCCCATGAAAAGCTGACCGACGGAATTTTAAAATATTGATTTCTTTGTAGCATAAGGGCGTGATTTATCATCTTCTCCTGGGATCCCCACGGAGAGGAGACGAGGCTCAGATGCTACACCCTGGAGGTGCTTCTCCTGAGGAGCCATTTAATGCAGACATGTGGGAACCGGGCAGGTGACACACTGTCAGGAAACAGTTCACGTAGGAAATGGGAGGGTCTGTTCAAACATCTGAAAGTCTTCAGTCACCACAACAGAGCAAAAGATTCAGGGCAATCATTTTAAGGAAAACATCAGTTCATCCCATAGAGAAGGCATCTTGTTCCCATAGAGACGTGCTGGTCGGAGACGCTCCTAGCCACTGCTCTCTTTTCTCTGTGGAGCCCCCGGCCCGGCGCAGCTGCGTGGCTACTCATGCATTGGAGGTCACTGATGCAACAGAGATGTTTACAGCACACAAGTAACAGCAGCCGGGGCCAGACGCAGCTGGTTTAACCCTACACCAGGAGCCTGGGAACCTGGAGCTTAGAAATCTGGGCAGGACGAGGATGTTATCACAAAACTAAAGTGTGTTTCCCAGATACTTAGTACATCTCTTCAGCAAGTAAAAAATTAAATAAACAGTCAGATAAAAAGGAGAGAGGAGGAGAAAAGCAAAGAGGGAGAAAGAGGGGCTGTTTGGGAGTAGAAATGGAAGGGAGCCTGTTCTGCGGAGTTGCTGTCCCCTGCCTCATCTTTCTGAGAGACTGTAGTTTCCTTCAAGTTCTTTCCCCGCATCCACTGTGGCCTGAACCTCACGTGCTATCTAACAAACACGGTGAACTTCTGCAGGGACCTGCAGGGGAGGCTCTCACAGCCTGACACTGCTGTAGAAACTTGGGGACACTACCATGAACCCTAGGAATCCCTAAGGGCCATTCTATCTCCTGTGGACCCCTTAGGAGTCTTCCCTTGGTGAGCTCTGCAGCAGCAGGGTCTGCCTGGCCACTACCAGTTTTTGTATACTGATTTTGTATCCTGAAGCTTTACTGAATGTGTTTATTAGTTCTAACAGTTTTTTGGTGGAGTTGTTAAGAGTTTTCTATATTTAAGATCTTGTTGTCTGCAAATAGGGATAATTTAATTTCCTCCTAAAAGATACCCAATTTGAGTACCTTTTCAATACAGTACAAAGGACATGATTTCATTCTCTTTTATGGCTGCATAGTATTCCATGGTGTATATGTACCAAATTTTCTTTATCCAGTCTGACATTGATGGGCAAGTAGGTTGATTTTATGTCTTTCCTATGGTGAATAGCATGGTGATGAACACAAGTGTGCATTTGTCTTTCTGCTAGAATTATTTATTTACCTTTGTGTGTATACCCAGTAACGGAATTGATGGGTCAAGTGGTTTATGTTTCTTGAGAAACTTTCAAACTACTTTCCACAGGGGCTGAATTAATAAGTATATGATTTTATCTGTAGCCTCACAAGCATTTGTGGTTTTTAATAATTGCCATTCTGACTTGTGTGAGATAATATTTCATAGTCGTTTTGATTTGCATTTCACTGGTGATTGACACTGAGCATTTTTTTATGTTTGCTAGCCATTCATGTCTTCTTTTGAAAAGTGTCTGTCCATGCCTTTTGCTCACTTTTTAGTGTGATTATCTGTTTTTCTGCTTATTGCTTTAAGTTTCTTATAGATTCTGGATGTTAGACCTTTGTTGAATGCAGTTTGCAAATGTTTTCTCCTATTCAGTATGTTGTCTCTTTATTATATTGATAGTCTGTCTTGCTGTGCAGAAGTCCTTTGGTTTAATTAGGTCCCACAAAGGCTTTTTAATTAAAAATTCAATCTCCTTGCTCATTATTTGTCTATTGAGATTTTCTATTTTTTCATAATTCAGTCTCAGTAGGTGTTGTGTCCAGTAATTTATCCATTTTTTTCTAGGCTCCAATTTTTTGATGTACAGCTGTTCATAACGGTCTCCTATGGTCCTTTATATTTGTGCAGTGTAAGTTGTAATGTCTCTTTTTTATTTCTGATTTTATTTATTTGAGGTGATTTTCTTACTCTAGCTAAAAGTTTGTCAATTTTGTTTATCTTTTTAACAAAAACTCTTTATTTCATTGAAATTTTGTATTTTTTTAGTCTCTGTGTGTTTTTTTTTTTTTTTTTTTGGCTCTGAACTTTATTATTTCTTTTATTTTACTAATTTGGAGCTTAGCTTTTTTTTATTTTTTATTTTTCTAATTCCTTGAGGTGCAATATTATTAGGTTGTTTATTTGAAATCTTTCTTCTTGTTTGGTATAGGTGTGTGTCTATTGATATAAACTTATCTTAAAACTCTTTGCTGTATCTCATAGATTTTTGTATTTTGTTTCTCTATTTGAATTTGTCTTGATAATATATTTTTATATATGTGTTCAATGACTCATTAACTGTTCAGAAGCATATTGTTTAATTTCCAAGTATTTGTGAGGTTTGTAAAGTTTGTCTCATTACTGATTTCTAATTTTATATCATTGCAGTCAGAAAATGTATGTAATATAATTTCAGTCTTCTTAAATTTGTTAAGATTTGTTTTGTGGTTTAATATATAATTTATCTTGAAGGACGTTCCCTATGCAGTTGAGAAGAATATGAACCCTGCAGCTGTTGGATGGAATGTTCTGTAAATATCTGTGAAGTTCGTCTGATAAAGAATGCTATTTATTTATGTGAGATGGAGTTTCACTCTTGCTGCCCAGGCTGGAGTGGAATGACACAATCTCAGCTCACTGCAATCTCCACCTCCCAGGTTCAAGTGATTCTTCTGCCTCAGCCTCCAAAGTAGCTGGAATTATGGGTATGTGCCTCCATGCAGGCTAATTTTTGTATTTTTGGCAGAGACACATTTTCACCATGTTGGTCAGAATGGTTTCAAACTCCTGACCTCAGGTGAACTGCCTTCCTGAGCCTCCCAAGGAAGGGAGGGATCACAGGCACAAGCCACTACACTTGGCCTAGACTGCAATTTAAATCTAATGTTTATTTTATAATTTTCTGTCTGAATTATCTGCCCATTGCTTTAAGTGGGGTGCTGAAGTCCCCAACTTTTACTGTATTTCATTCTATCTCTCCCTTTAGATATATTACTATTTCTTTTATAAATCTAGGTGCTTTCATGTTGAGTATATATATGTTTACAATTGTTATAGCATTTTTCTGAATTGACTTCTTTATTATTATATAATGCCCTTCTTTGTCTTTATTTTTTACAGTTTTTAACTTAAAGTCTATTTTATCTAATATAAGTATAGCTACTCCTGCTGTCTTTTGGTTTTCATTTGCATGAAATATCTTTTTCCATCCCTTCACTTTTAAAATATGTATTCCTCTAAGTGAAGTGAGTCTCTTGTAAGGAGCATATAGTTAAGTCTTAAAAAAATCAGTTCAGTCACTTTATGTATTTTAATTGGATAATTTAATTCACTTACATTCAAGGTCATTATTACGAACTTACTACTGTTATTGTTTATTGTTTTCTAGTCTTGTAGATCCTTTTTTCTTTTCTTTGTCTCTTACTGTCTTCCTTTGTGGTTAAGTGAGTTTCTCTAGTTGTGTATTTTTTTCCTTGCTTTTTGTTTTCAGTATCTATTATAAGTTTTTACTTTGTGATTACCATGAGATTTACAAAAAATCTTTTAGTTATAAGAGATTATTTTGAACTCATAACAATTTGATTTTATTGCATTAAAAAAACTCTGTGCTCCCCTCACATGTACAGTTTGAATTTTTGATGTCACAATTTACAACTTTGTATGTTGCATATCCTTTAACAAATTATTGTAGTTATCACTGTTTTTTAAAAAAGTTTTGTCTTTTACTCGTCATACTAAAGATATATATTTCTTATACAACCTAATCTCACTATTAGAATATTCTAAGTATACTGTATATATACTTTTACTGGTGAATTTTATGCCTTTAGATATTTTCATATTACTTATTAGTATACTTTTCTTTCATCTTGAAGCTCTTTTTAAAATTTCTTGTAAAACATGTCTGGTGGTGATAAGTTTCCTCATCTTTTTTTTGTCTGAGGGAGTCTTCATCTTCTTCAATTCTGAATGATAGTTTGGATTTGCTAGACACAGTATTTTTGGCTGGTAGGTTTTTTTTTTTTTCTTTCAGTACTTCGAATAGATCAGCTTACTTCCTTCTGGATTTTAATGTTTCTGCTGAGAAGTCTGATGCTAGATATATTGACACTCCTGTATGTTATTGGTTTCTCTTCTGTCATTGCTTTCAGAATTGTTTCTTTGCCTTTAACTTTTGACAGTTTTATTGTAATACAGATTTGGATCAAATCCGATTGGTGACTTTTGACCTTCTTGTATCTTTCTCCAAGCTTAGAGAGTCTTCTGCTGATATTTATTTAAATAAAATTTTTACTATTTGTCTTTTTCTATTTTCCTCTGAACTCCAAAGACCTCAAAACTTGCTTTTTGATGTTGTCCCATAAATCCTGCAAGCTCTCTTTATTTCTTTCTATTTGTTTCTTTTTTCTCTTACTAATTAATACATATTTTCAAATAGTCTATCTTCAAGCTCACTGAGTCTTTCTTTTGTTTGATCTAGTCTGTTGTAGATGCTATTGCATTTTTTATTTCCTTCATTGTATTTTTAGCTCCAGAATATCTGATTAATTTTCAAAAATTCAATTTCTTTGTTAAATTTGTCTGCTAAATGTATGAGTTTTAGCATATTTAGCTGTATTTTATTGAAGTTTGCTGAGCTTTCTTAAAAGAGCTATTTTAAATTATTTGTTGGGTAGATTATACATTTCCATCTCTTTAGGATCCGTCACTAGCGCCTAATTTTTGTCCGTTTGATAATTGTGGTTCCCTAATTGTTCTTTATTCTTGTGTTTATTTATTGATGTCTGAACATGAAAAATGTAGGCATGTATTCTAGTCTGTGCGGTGTGACTTTGGCTGTGACTGTTCTTCTATAGTAAGCCTGTCCAGGAATTCCGAGTACACTGCTGTGATCTGTAAGCCCATGGCTGCTACTGCAGTCACAGAACTAGGCAGTGCCCTAAGCCTAAGTCCACCATGGCTGACATAACCCAGGTTGAATTCTCATGAGAGGCTGGCATTGGGATAAGTGACTGCTTCAAAGGGCTCTGAAAATGAGCTTGTTCTTAGATGCCCTAAGGAACTGACTTCTTCTGGCTCTTTGGGAGGGCTCCTGTTGAATCATTGGATGGGATCCTGGG
>PVKV010025362.1:0-29777 GCA_004027835.1 Alouatta palliata
GACAGTGTGGCGATTCCTCAAGGACCTAGAAATAGAAATTCCATTTGACCCAGCAATCCCATTACTGGGTATATATCCAAAGGACTATAAATCATTCTACTATAAGGACACATGCACACGAATGTTCATTGCAGCACAGTTTACAATAGCAAAGACCTGGAACCAACCCAAATGCCCATCGATGATAGACTGGACAGGGGAAAATGTGGCACATATACACCATTGAATATTATGCAGCCATCAAAAACGATGAGTTCGCATCCTTTATAGGGACATGGATGAACCTGGAAACCACCATTCTCAGCAAACTGACACAAGAACAGAATATCAAACACCGCATGTTCTCACTCATAGACGGGTGTTGAACAGTGTGAACACATGGACACAGGGAGGGGAGCATCTCACACTGGGGTCTGTAGGGGGGAAAAAGGGGAGGGACAGTGGGGGGTGGGGAGTTGGGGAGGGATAGCATGGGGAGAAATGCCACATATAGGTGATGGGGAGGAAGGCAGCAAATCACACTGCCATGTGTGTACCTATGTAACAATCTTGCATGTTCTTCACATGTACCCCCAAACCTAAAATGCAATAAAAAATATGTATATTAAAAAAAAAGAATTAATTATAAAAAAAAATGCTTGTGATTTTTGCACACTGATTTTGTATCCTGAGACTTTGCTGAAGTTGCTTATCAGCTCAAGGATATTTTAAGTTGAGACAAAGGGGTTTTCTAAATATGCAATCATGACATCTACAAACAGACAATTTGGCTTCCTCTTTTCCTATTTGAATATCCTTTATTTCTTTCTCTTGCCTGATTGCCCTGGCCAGAACATTCAATACTGTGTTGAATGGGAGTGATGAGAGAGGGCATCCTTTTCTTGTGCTTGTTTTCAAAGGGAATGCTTCCAGTTTTTGCCCATTTGGTATAATATTGGCTATGGGTTTGTCATAAACAGCTCTTATTATTTTGAGATAAGGTCCATCAATACCTAGTTTATTGAGAATTGTTAGAAAAAAGGGGTGTGGAATTTTATTGAAGGACTTTTCTGCATCTATTGAGAGAATCATGTGGTTTTTTTCATTGGTTCTGTTTATATGATGGATTATATTTATTGATTTGCTTATGTTGAACCAGCCTTGCATTCCAGGGATGAAGCTGACTTGATGTTGGTGAATATGCTTTTTGATGTGCTGCTGGGTTCGGTTCATTAGTATTTTATCAAAGATTTTTGCATCAATGTTCATCATGGATATTGGCCTGAAATTTTCTTTTTTAGTTGTGTCTCTGCTAGGTTTTGGTATCAGGATAACACTCATCTCATGAAATGAGTTAGGGAGGAGTTCCTCTTTCTATTGTTTGAAATGGTTTCAGAAGGAATGGTACTAACTCCTCTTTGTACCTCTGGTAGAATTCGGCTGTGAATCCATCTGGTCCTGGGCTTAACTCAAGATGGATTAAAGATTTAAACATAAAACCAAAAACCATAAAAACCTTAGAAGAAAGCCTAGGCAATACCATTTAGGACATAGGCATGGGAAAAGACTTTATGATTAAAATACCAAAAGCAATGGCAACAAAAGCAAAAATTGATAAATAGGATATAATTAAATGAAAGACCTTCTGCACAGCAAAGGAAACTAGCAACAGAGTGAACAGGCAATGCTCAAAATGGGAGAAAATTTTTGCAATCTACTTATCTGACAAAAGACTAATATCCATAATCTACAAAGAACTAAAACAAATATACAAGAAAAAAACATCAAAAAGTGGATGAAGGATATGAACAGACACTTCTGAAAAGAAGACATTTATGTGGCCAACAAACATGAAAAAAAGCTCATCATCACTGATCACTAGAGAAATGTAAATCAAAACCACAATGAGATACCATCTCATGCAAGGTAAAATGGTGATCATTAAAAGTTAGGAAACAACAGATACTGGGGATGATGTGGAGTAAAAGGAACACTTTCACATTGTTGGTGGGAGTGTAAATTAGTTCAACTTTTGTGGAAGACAGTGTGGTGATTTCTTGAGGATCTAGAACCAGAAATATCATTTGATCCAGCAATCCCATTACTGGGTATATACTCAAATGATTATAAATCATCCTACTATAAAGACACATGCACATGTTTGTTTATTGCAGCACTACTCATAATAACAAAGAGTTGGAACCACCCAAATGCCCATCAATGATAGAATGAATAAAGAAAATATGGCACATATACACCATGGAATACTATGCAGCCATAAAAAAGGATGAGTTCATGTTCTTTGCAGGAACATGGATGAAGCTGGAAACCATCATTCTTAGCAAACTAACACAGGAACAGAAAACCAAAAACCACATGTTCTCACTCATAAGTAGGAGTTGAACAATGAGAACACATGAACACAGTAAGTAGAACATCACATACCAGGGCCTTTGCGGGGTGGGGGACTGGGGAGGGATAGCATTAGGAGAAATACCTAATGTAGATGATGGGTTGATGAGTGCAAGAAACCACTATGGCATGTGCATACCTATGTAACAAACCTGCACATTCTGCACATGCATCCAAGAACTTAAAGTGTAATTTTAAAAAATGCAATACACATACTGAAGAATTTATCAGAGTCCTTTAATTGCAGAATGGATCAAGCATAAGAAAAAAATAGTGAGTTTGAGGATGTGCTATTTTAAAATAGAGGAGACAAAAGAAAAAGGAATTTAAAAAAATGAAGCACACTACAGGATATAGAAAATAGCTCTGAAAGGGCAAATCTGAGAGTTATTGGCCTTAAAGAAGAGGTAGAGGGATAGCATAGAAAGTTTGTTTAAAGGGATAATAACAGAGAACTTCACAAACCTAGAGAAAGATATTAGTATCCAAGTACAAGAAGATTATAGAACACCAAGCAGATTTAACCCAAAGAAGACTACCCTGTGAAATTTAATAATCAAACTCCCAAAGGTCAAGAATAAATAAAGGATGGTGAAAGCAGGAAAAGAAACAAATAACATACAATGGAGCTCCAATACATCTGGCAACAGACTTTTCAGTGGAATCATTACAGACCAGAAGAGAATGGCATGACATATTTAAAGTGCTGAAGAAAAAACAAAAACAGAAACTTTTACACTAGAGCAGTACTTCTGGCAAAAACATCCTTCAAACATTAAGGAGAAATAATGACTTTCCCAGACAAACAAAGTTGAGGGATTTCAAAAATACTAGATCCATCCTACAAGAAATACTAAAGAAAGTACTTCAATCAGAAAGAAAAGGACATTAATGAGCAATAAATAATTACCTAAAGCTACAAAACACACTGGTAATAGTAAATAGACAGTAAAACCCAAAATATTATAACACTGTTACCATAGTGTGTAAACTAGCCTTACACTAAGAAAAAAGACTTAACAACAAACCAATCAAAAATACCTACAAATATTTGTGACATAGTACAATAAGATACAATGTGTCTTCCATATGAATGGATAAGCAAAAGATGGTATAGGGAGCTCCACCAAGATGGCAGAATAGGAACAGCTCTGGAGTACAGTTTCTAGCAAGAGTGACACAGAGTGCGAGTGATCACTGCATTTCCAACCGAGGTACCAGGTGCTTCTCAATGGGACTGGTTGGACAGTGAGTGTATCCCAAGGAGGATGAGCTGAGGCAAGGTGGGGTGCTTCCTCACCTGGGAAGTCGAGTGAATGGAAGGGACCCCCCCCCCACCCAGCGGAGGCCATTGGGGGCTTTTCTGGCCATTCTGGTACCCCGGTTCAGATACTGCACTTCTCCCACAGTCTTTATGGCCAACAGACCAGGAGATTCCCATTGGCTGACAGGCACCTCAGGTTTCCAGCACAAAAACCCACACAAATCTGGGTGGCCATTTTAACTGGAGCCCGGAATGCCTACAAGACAGGGCCACACATTTCCCTGAAAAAAAGGGGGCTGAAGGCAGGGAGCCAGGTGCTCTGGCTCAGTGGGTTCTACCCCCACAAGGACTAGCAATATGAAACACACTGGCCAGAGAGTTTCACAGCCAGCACAGCAGTTTGAGCTCAACCGGGGATGGTCAAGCTCCACAGGGGAAAGGTTGTCCACCATTACTGAGGCAGTCCACCATAACCGAGGTAGTCCACCATTACTGAGGCAGTTGCCATTACCAAGGCAATCCGCCATTACCGAGGCAATCCGCCATTACCAAGGCAGTTCTAACCTTACCTATGTAAACAAAACCGCAAGGACACAGCAGCTGGACAGAAACTGTAGCAGCTCAGTAATGCCTCTACAGACAGACTGTGACTAGATTCCCTCCTTGCTGGGCAGGGCGTCTCTGAAAAAGGCAGCAGCACATCAGGGACTTATAAGTAAAGCCCCACCCTCCTGGGAAAGAGCATCTGGGAAAAGAGGGGTTTGTGAGTTTTGCTGCAGAAGACTTAAATGTCCTTGCACAACAGCTCTGAAAGGAACAATGGAGCTCCCAGCACAGCACATGAGCTCTGATAAGGGACAGACTGCCTCCTGAAGTGGCTCCTTGACCCCCATGTCTGCAAAGAGGTATCTCATAAAAGAGAACTCTGGCTGACATCTGGCAGGTACCCTTCTGGAACAAAGATACCTGAAGAAGGAACAAGCAGCAACCCTTACTGTTCTGCAGACCTCGCAGGTGATTCCCAGGCAAACAGGATCTGGACTGAACCTCTAGCAGTCCTGCAGCAGAGAGGCCTGTTAGAAGGAAAACTAAAAAACAGAAAGAAATAGCTTCTAAATCAACAGAAAGTATGTCCACTCAGAGACCCCATCCGAAAGTCACCAGCTTCATAGACCAAAGATAGATAAATCCACGAAGATGGGAAGAAACCAGCAAAAAAAGGATGCAATCACCAAAAAACAGAATGCTTCTCCTCCTCCAACTCCTCACCAGCAAGTGAACAAAACTGGATGGAGAATGAATTTGACAAATTGACAGAAGCAGGCTTCAGAAGATGGGTAATAACAAACTTCTCTGAGCTAAATGAACATGTTCTAAACCAATGCAAAGAAACTAAGAACCTTGAAAAAAGGTTAGACGAAATGCTAACTAGAATAACCAACTTAGAGAACATAAATGACTTGATGGAGCTGAAAAACACACACAAGAACTTTGTGAAGCACACACAAGTTTGAACAGCCGAATCAATCAAGCAGAAGAAAGGATATCAGAGATTGAAGACCAACTCAATGAAATAAAATGACAAGGCAAGATTAGAGAAAAAAGAGTAAAAAGAAATGAACAAAGCCTCCAAGAAATATGGGATTGTATGAAAATATCTAATCTACATTTGATTGGTGTACCTGAATGTGACAGGGAGAATGAATCCAAGTTGGAAAACACTGTTCAGGATATTATCCAGGAGAACTTCCCCAACCTAGCAAGGCAGGCCAACATTCAAATCCAGGAAATACAGAGAACACCATAAAGATATTCCTCAAGAAGAGCAACCCCAAGGCACAGAATCATCAGATTCACCAGGGTTGAAATGAAGGAAAATATGCTAAAGACAACCAGAGAGAAAGGTTGGGTTACCCATAAAGGGAAGCCCATCAGACTCAAAGTGAATCTTTCAACAGAAACCCTACAAGCCAGAAGAGAGTGGGGGCCAATATTCAATATCCTTAAAAAAAAGAACATTCAACCCAGAATTTCATATCCAGCCAAACTAAGCTTCATAAGTGAAGGAGAAATAAAATCCTTTATGGACAAGCAAGTGCTAAGAGATTTTGTCACCACCAGGCCTGCCTTGCAAGAGCTCCTGAAGGAAGCAGGAGAAAGGAACAAACTGGAAAGGAACAACCAATACCAGCCACTGCAAAAAAGTACCAAATGGTAAAGACCATCAACACCATGATGAAACTGTCAGCTAATGGAAAACAGCCAGCTAGTATCAAAATGGCAGGAACAAATTCACACATAACAATATTAACCTTAAATGTAAAAGGGCTAAATACCCCAGTCAAAAGACACAGACTGGCAAATTGGATAAAAAGTCAAGACCCATCAGTGTGCTATATTCAGGCGACCCATCTCACATGCAAAGACACACATAGACTCAAAATAAAGGGATGGAGGAAGATTTACCAAGCAAATGAAGAGCAAAAAAAAAAACAGGGGTTGCAATGCTAGTATCAGATAAAATGGACTTTAAACCAACAAAGATCAAAAGAGACAAAGAAGGACATTACATACATAGAAGGATCAATGAAACAAGAAGAGCTAACGATCCTAAATATATATGCACCCAAAACAGGAGCATCCAGATACATAAAGAAAGTTCTTAATGACCTACAAAGGGACTTAGACTCCCACACAATAATAGTGAGAGACTTTAACACTCCACTGTCAATATTAGGCAGATCAACAAGACAAAATTAACAAGGATTTCTAGGACTTGAACTTAGATCTGGACCAGACCTAATAGACATCTACAGAACTCTCCACCCCAAATTCACAGACTACACATTCTTCCCAGCATCACATCGTGCTTACTCTAAAATTGACCACATAATTGGAAGTAAATCACTCCTCAGCAAATGCAAAAGAACAGAAATTTTAACAACTCATCTCTCAGACCACAGTGCAATCAAATTAGAACTCAGGATTAAGAAACTCACTCAAAACCACACAACTACTTGGAAACTGAACAACCTGCTCCTGAATGACTACTGGATAAATTATGAAATGAAGGCAGAAATAAAGATGTTCTTTGAAACCAGTAAGAACAAAGACACAATGTACCAGAATCTCTGGGACACATTTAAAGCAGTGTCTAGAAGGAAATTTATCACATTAAATGCCCATATGAGAAGCGAGGAAAGAACTAAGACACCCTATAATCAAAATTAAAAGAACTAGAGGAGCAAGATCAAATAAATTCCAGAGCTAGCAGAAGACAATAAATAACTAATATCAGAGCAGAACTGAAGGAGATAGAGATATAAAAACGCTTTAAAAAAATCAATAAACCCAGGAGCTGTTTTTTTTTTTAAAGATCAACAAAATAGACAGATTGCTAGATTAATAAAAAAGAAAAGAGAGAAGAATCGAATAAATGCAATAAAAAATGATAAAGGGGATATCAGTACCAATTCCACAGAAATACAAACTACCACCAGAGATTGCTACAAACAACTCTGTGCACATAAACCAGTAAATCTAGAAGAAATGGATAAATTCCTGGACACTTACACCTTCCCAAGACTCAACCAGGAAGAAGCTGAATCCCTGAATGGATCAATAACAAGGTATGAGGTAGAGGCAGCAATTAATAGCCTATCAACTAAAAAAAGTCCAGGTCCAGACAGGTTCACAGCTGAATTCTACCAGACATACAGAAAGGAACTGGTACCATTCCTTCTGAAATTATTCCAAACAATACAAAAAGAGGGAATCTTCCATAACTCATTTTATGAGATCAATATCATCCTGATACCAAAATCTGGCAGCAATACAACTAAAAAAGAAAATTTCAGTCAACATCCACGATGAACATCAGTGCAAATATCTTCAATAAAATACTGGCAAACCAAATGCAACAGTACATCAAAAAGCTTATCCATCACAATCAAGTAGGCATCATCCCAGGGTTGCAAGGCTGGTTCAACATACACAAATCTATAAATGTAATCCATCACATAAACAGAATCAAAGACAAAAACCACATGATCATTTCAATAGATGCAGAGAAGGCCTTTGACAAAATTCAACAGCCCTTTATGTTAAAAACTCTGAATAAAATAGGTATCAATGGAACATATCTCAAAATGATGAAAGCTATTTATGACAAACCCACAGCCAATATCATACTGAATGGGCAAAAACTAGAAGCATTCCCTTTGAAAACTAGCACTAGACAAGGATGTCCTCTCTCACCACTCCTATTCAACATAGTATTGGAAGTTCTAGCCAGAGCAATCAGACAAGATAAAGGTATTCAATTAGGAAAAGAGGAAGTCCTATTGTCTCTATTTGCAGATGACATGATTGTATATTTAGAAGACCCCATTGTCTCAGCCCCAAATCTCCTTAGGATGATAAGCAACTTCAGCAAAATCTCTGGATACAAAATCAACGTGCAAAAATCACAAGCATTCCTATACACCAATAACAGACAAACAGAGAGCCAAATCATGAGTGAACTCCCATTCACAACCACTACAAAGAAAATAAAATACTTTGGAATACAACTAACAAGGGACATGAAAGACCTCTTCAAGGAGAACTACAAACCACTACTCAAGGAAATAAGAGAGGACACAAACATGATAACACATTCCATGCTTATGGTTAGGAATAATCAATATCGTGAAAATGGTCATACTGCCCAAAGAAATTTATAGATTCAATGCTCTCCCCATCAAGCTACCATTGACCTTCTTCACAGAATTGGAGAAAATCACCTTAAACTTCATATGGAACCAAAAAAGAGCCTGCATAGCCAAGACAATCCTAAGCCAAAAAAAAAAAAAAAAAATCTGGAGGCATGACTTCAAACTATACTACAAGGCTATAGTAATCAAGATAGCATTGTACTGGTAACAAAACAGAGATATAAACCAAGAAAACTGAACAGAGGCTTCAGAAATAATGCCACACATCTACAACCATTTGATCTTTGACAAACCGGACAAACACAAGTGATGAGAAAAGGATTTCCTGTTTAATAAATGATGTTGGGAAAACTGGGTAGCCACTTTCAGAAAGCTGAAACTGGACCCCTTCCTTACATCTTATACAAAAATTAACTCCAGATGGATTAAATATATAAACATAAGACCTAACATCATACAAACCCTATTAAGGGTAAATATGTTCATTGCTGCACTGTTTGCAATGGCAAAGACTTGGAACCAATCAAAATGCCCATCAAAGATAGACTGGATTAAAAAATACTATGCAGCCATAAAAAGGATGGGTTCATGTCCTTTGCAGGGACATGGATGAATCTAGAAACCATCATTCTCAGCAAACTGACACAAGAACAGAAAAACAAACCTAGGCAATACCATAGGCATAGGCAAGGACTTCATGACTAAAACACCAAAAGCAATGGCAACAAAAGCCAAAATAGACAAATGGGACCTAATTAAACTCCAGAGATTCTGCACAGCAAAAGAAACAATCATTAGAGTGAACCAGCAACCAACAGAATGGGAAAAAATTTTTGCAATCTACCCACCTGACAAAGAGCTAATATCCAGAATCTGCAAAGAACTAAAACAAATATATAAGAAAAAAACAAACAACCGTATCAAAAAGTAGGTAAAAAATATGAGCAGACACTTTTCAAATGAAGACATTTATGTGGCCAACAAACATATGAAAAAAATAGTCATCATCACTGGTCATTAGAGAAATGCAAATCCAAACCACACTGAGACACCATCTCATGCCAGTTAGAATGGCAATCTGGAGACAACATATGCTAGAGAGGATGGGTAGAAATAGGAATACTTTTACACTGTTGGTGGGAATGTAAATTAGTTCAACTATTGTGGAAGACAGTGTGGTGATTCCTCAAGGATCTAGAAATAGAAATACCATTTGACCCAGCAATCCCATTACTGGGTATATCCCGAAGGATTTTAAATCAATTTATTATAAAGACACATGCACACCTATCTTCATTGCAGCACTATTTACAATAGCAAAGACTTGGAACCAACCCAAATGCCCATCAAAGATAGACCGGATAAAGAAACTCTGGCACATATACACCATGGAATACTATGCTGCCATAAAAAAGGATGGGTCCACATCCTTTGCAGGGATATGGATGAATCTAGAAACCATCATTCTCAGCAAACTGACACAAGAACAGAAAACCAAATACCACATGTTCTCATTCATAAGTGAGTGTTGAACAATGAGAACACATGGACACAGAGAGGGGAACATCACACACTGGGGTATGTTGTAGGGTGGGGGGCTAGGGGAAGGATACCAAGGGGTGGGTAGTTTAGGGAGGGATAACTTTAGGATAAATATCTAATGTAGGTTATGGGGGGATGGAGGCAGCAAACCACGATGATATGTGTATACCTATGTAACAATCCTGCAAGGTCTGCACATGTACCCCTGAACTTAAAGTAAAATAAAATTTTAAAAAGCTATCTACCATAAAAGAAAGAAAGAAAGAAAAATGTGGTATATATACCCAATGGAGTATTATTCAGCCATAAGAAATGAGATCCAGGCATTTGCAACAACATAAATGGAACTGAAGGTTATTATGTTAAGTGAAATAAGCCAGATATAGAAAGACAGACATCATATGTTCTCACTTATTTGTAGGATCTAAAAATCAAAACAATTGAACTCATGGATGTAGAGAGTAGAGGGATAGTTACCAAAGGCTAAGAAGGGTAGTGGAGAACAGAATAGAGGGGGACATGGGGAAGGTTAATAGGTATGAAATAGTTAGAAATAATGAATAAGACCTTCTATTTGATAGCACGAGAGAGTGACTATAGTCGATAACTTAATTGTGCATTTTAAAGTAATGTTAAGAGTATAATTGGATTGTTTGTAACTCAAAGGATAAATGCTTGATGGGATGGATACCCTGTTCTCCATAATGTGCTTATTTCACACTGTAAGCTTATATCAAAACATCTTATGTACCCTATAAATTCACCCTATTTACCCACAATTTTTTTAATTTAAAAAAATAAGTACTTTTAAGTACTTTAAAGTACTTTAAAAAAGTACTTTTCAGAAAAACAAAAAAATTGCAAACATACAAAAACAGGAATATTATAATGAATATCCACGTAGCCATCAACAACCTTTGTTAAATACTATATTAATATAATATATTTCCTTTTGATGTTTTTGAAATAACTAGAACAGTACAATAGAAGCACATGTGTACTCTTCCCTCACTTCCAACCTCATCTGGGAAACTGTAGAAAGTATTATTTAAAGGCCGGGCAAAGTGGCTCATGCCTTTAATCCCAGCACTTTAGGAGGCTGAGGCAGGAGGATCACTTTAGGCCAGAAGTTCAAGGCTGCAGTGAGATATCATCTAACCACTGCACTCCAGACTGTGCAACAGAGCCAGATCCTGCCTCTAAAAATATACAAATAAATGACAAAAAATATAATAAAGAAAATATCCTTTATCAATTTTAGTGCTCCCTAACTGTATACGAGTTTGTCTTTTATAATTGAGAACAAAATCAATGTGTAGTTTCTTTTTATGTCTAGTGTGTCACAAAATTTTTTTCATAAAAAAATATATTTTACACATGGGTTTAATTGGATTCCACTAAAAAAACTGAATATCTTTTGAACATTCTATCATATATACTGAGGGGAAAGTGCAAAACTAATCTTGAAGGCTTCTCAAAAGTAATCTGATTGGCTACTTGCATTTATCTTTTTAAAGTTTATTTTACCGCTTACTATTCAGCATACATTGGTAAAATTGACTGCGCTTCTTGGTCATGCCATGTGATTCCCTGTCCATGAAGTACACAATACTTGTTCAACACACATAAAAAGGTCAGCCATGAATATTAAGGGAAGGCATTCACAGGGCTCTGAAAAAAAGTAAAGAAATTGGACTTTAATTATATTCAGAATAGAGCTGTTTCAATACAAATGTGCTTGTACAAGTATAGTCATGTCACCGAATGACAGGGATATGTTCTGCAAAATGCCTTGTTAGGTGATTTTTGTTGTGGAAACATCATAGAGTGCAGTTGCACAAACCAAGATGGTAGAGCCTACTTATGCACTTCCATTCTATAGTGTAGCCTATTTCTTTCAGGTTATAAACCTGTACAGCATGTTACTGTAATGAATGCTGTAGGCAAATAAGCAAATAGTAAATATCTGTGTATCTAAACCTATCTAAATGTAGAAAAGGTTGAGTACAAATACACTATTACAATCTTATGGGACCACCATCCTATATGCAATCCATCCTTGACTGAAACACTATTATGTAGTGCATGACTGCAAAGCTGCAGAAGTAGAGGCAGATTTTTTTTAATAAAAGTGTATTGGACTGTTGGAAACATCTACCTCTAGGGAAGAAATATTTCAAATATTCTTTTCAGTCTCTAATTTTGATTAAAGTTCACATCATTGCCTTCTGTCTCTGGGCAAGTAGCCATTTCATCCTAAATTATTCTGCAGCCTTCAAAATTTAGTGAAGGATAGAAAGTTTCTTCTAGTAATGAGTGAAAAATTGAAGTTCCTGGTGAAGGATATTCTAGTTGGAGTTTTGAAGCCTGCAAACTTTTACTTGGCATTTGAAGTTTACAAACTTCAATTTCTTTTTCAGAACTGTCCTTGTCAAGGAACCCCTGCATTTCAATTGTGATCAAAAGAATTTCAGAGGCCAGAGGTAAGAAAATTGGGTTTTGAAGAATAGATAGACAAAGTGGAATATTTGATTACTTGTGTTTTAATACCTACTTTTAAACTATATTTGGGGAAAAAATGGCGATAGCTGCTTCTGATGCAAAAACACCATTTGTTTCATTGAAATAATTTGAAAACTGCTGAACTAGTTATCATGAAACTTTTCAATGTAATTTGTCACCAGCGCTGGAGCAAAAATGACTGTAGGTTTCACACTCTTGTGATTGTAAATGTGGGTGTGTTTCAATGCATACAACTCTAATAGAATTATACACTGGCATATGTAGAAAGCTTTCATTCGGCAAGTAATTTGATATATGTTGAGACTTTGTGATTGAGTGATTCAATCTTTAGAATGAATGCTCATAAGTAAGGACCTGAGAACGAAGCTTTGCAAAATATCAAATATAATCATTCCACTCTCCAAATGCTATCTTTTACTTTTCTGGCTTATTACCTCTGGTTTGCTCACTCTAACAATCAACTGACATCATTTGAATCTACAATTCGTGGCCCTTCTTATCCTTGCATCCCCTCTTTCCTCCTCATCTATCTAAATATCATGCTCTCTCAGAGCTCTCCAGCATCACCTTTCCACTGCAGTGCAACACCCAGATCCCCACTTCTGGACAGAGGCATTCACTGTACAATGCTAAGTTTGCTGGCTGTTCCTGGCCCACAACTGAGTCTCATCCCCAGAATTTCCTTCCACCAAAGAGAGCTAACTTGCCTAAGCCGACACCTCCTCTCAGGGGCAGCTTACATCCAATGACTGGTTGATGTTGGTGTTCGAAGCCCAGTACATTTTTTGCCTCCATTAAGGACATTTCTGAAGGGCCATCTCAGCTCTGTTCTCCCAATGGGATCAGCTAAGAGCTGTATTCTGTTGCAACCATGTGGCATTTCAGCCTCTCCTTGTGCCTAATCCTGCGCTCTTTACTGCCATGCAGACCTCTTATCCTACTGCTGCCCTATGAAACACTTGCTTGCAAATCTCCACCTCCAAGTCTGTTCAATAGGGAATGAGACTTGAAACAGCATGAAGAGTGGTGCTAGAGAGCAGATGCTAAAGTCAAATTTTGGAAAGGGATCATCTGTCTCCAAGACAGCAAAAAGGACAACATTACTGGTGAGAGGTGGAGTCATGACAACTCCTGGCATCCTGCAGTGTTGTGACTATTAAAACTACTGTTTGTGGCAAGCTGAGATGGGATATCTACGGTAAGAGTATACTGGCAGATACCATGTCTCAAGCATTTGAGAGATTTAGGAAATACTAATTGTATAGAATTATAGAATTGGGTGGCTGCTTCTGGGGGTTATTAAAGCATTGTAGAAAGGTAATGAAAGACCAACAGTGGTTAATCGCCAATTGAAGGTGAACAGTGAAAGCTTCCTATGCAACATGCAGTCTTTCATCTTCTGCAAGTGGAGAATAGTCAAACCGAAGGTGAGGCCCAGGACTTAATTGGTAGCAGAGTGCCATATACAGTTGAATTCTAAAGCCTGGAAAGTCTACTATACTAAGGCTAGGACTCTGAGTGAGAAGTAATGTGACTCTGGGCCTTGAGATGGGAAAATGTAGATATTTGAAAATTTTGAGTGACTAAATTTCTTAGACATTCTATAGCCTAGAATGTTCAAGAGCTATAGTAGACAGCCTTTTCTAGTAAAGGCCAGTGTTCTCCCCTTCTTTGACTAAAAAAGAATCAGCTTCCAAGCTCACTAAGGTGGTTGGCAGAATTTATTTTCTTGTAAATGTGGGACTGAGAGCTTCAGATTGTTTTTGCTTATCAATCAGAGGCTTCACTCAACCACTACAGGCCATCCACATAGTTCCCTGGCATGTGAGCATAGATGGCTCACAAGATAGATGTTTGGATTATCAAGGCGAGCAAAAGAACAGTAGAAGTCTACCAGAAACACGAAGCCTTATATACTGCAATGTAATTACAGGGGTGACATCCCATTACCTTTGCCATATGCTACTAAGTACATTATATGGCCGGGTGCAGTGGCTTACGTCTGTAATCCCAACACTTTGGAAGGCCAAGGTGGGTGGATCACTTGAGACCAGGAGTTCTAGACCAGCCTGGCCAACATGGCAAAACCTCATCTCTACTAAAAACACAAAAATTAGCTGGATTTGGGGGCACATGCCTGTAATCCCAGCTACTCAGGAGGCTGAAGCACAAGAATCCCTTGAACCTGGTATGTGGAGGTTGCCATGAGCCAAATGCACCACTGGCACTCCAGCCTGGGTGACAGAATCTATCTCCAAATAGTACCTCATAAGTCCCACCCACATTTTGAGGGAGGAAATATCACAAGGACACAAACATCAGAAGGTAGGAATCATTGGGGCTCACCTTAGGGTCTATCTGTTTTAGTATTCTCTTGATAACTTTTCATACTATGTCTACAAGTGCAGTAGTCGTGGCTCATGAGGGGCATGGTGACCAGAGGGTCAGACTCCCGATGGATTAGGGTTTGAATACCTCCCATGTTAGCCGTCTAGACTAACAAAGGTGCTAGTCAAGGATAGCACTAAAGGATAGCACTCATAGTCTATAATGAGTAGTGGGGAAGATGACCATATGTATCAGTTGTGGCCCCAAGACAAGCTATAGCAACAGAGACTGTAGTTCACCCTACCAATCTCTCTGTTATAGGTTTCCCCAAGGAAATAGATCATCTGGAATCCTGGGGTAGCTGTCCTCAGATAGTGAGAATTTATCATATGAAGCAAGTGGGTTTCAGCTGCACAAGGGGTGGGCTATAATGAATGCTGTGGTATGCCTCCCAGATCCTCTTTTTAGTGTTGAAGCAATTATTTTCCCAGTTACCAGAAGTGCTGCCTCCTGATGACTCATAGCTGACTCCTTCCCCAGCATTGTCCTCAGCCAGAGGGAACTACCCTATCCAAAGTTTCCCTCCATCCCTAGAGGCAGCGCACATCTCATGACTGGTTGAAATTGGGATACATAGGCACGCTGCCCTCTTTCTTCAATTGAGGCCATCTTTCAAGGGTCATTCCAGTTTCAGAGTGCTGACAGTCTCTGGAGGAAATACCAGACATCAGTTCTACTTTCTCCTTCTCTGCAAATCTGCTTCCCTTACTCCCTTAGAAATATTTTTTAGAAGAATATTCCCTGCAAAACCACCTGCATCCAAATGTCTGCTTCTAAGTCTATTTCCTAGGGAAGATAACCTATGACACCTGCCTGGTTAAATGCAGTTCCTTCCTCATTCTATGTTTACTTTCATGCATTGTTGACAGCTGGGGAAAACATATTGGCATAACTTCAAACTCAAGATCACTAACTTCAACCATTTGAAGTTGAATCCTTAATGCTTCCCAGAAATCTTACTATATTTACTTTGGGCATATCTTAATCTCACACTCTTTTAGACTATTATTTCACTTCCTTTTTTCTCTTCTAAAATCTCCAACACCTCCTCTCCATTCTCACTTCCAGCTGACAATCTTGCTTTTTACTTTAATGAGAACATACAAGCATTCAGAATAGAACTTCCACATACTCCCACTTCCTCCTCTACTTACCTGCCTGCACTTATACCCGTTACTCTTTATACCATGCATGTTCCTGGCAAGGACCACTTCCTACAAAAGGAAAAATTTATTCCAGCACCTCTTTCCTCAAGGACGTTGCTCCAGAAATTCTCAGTTCATTCTCATGCATATTACTGTTCTGTCTTTCTATTAGATATTACCCATCTGCACACAAACATACTGCTGTGTTTTCCTCTTAAAAACATTTTATTGTCTAATCACCTTCCCATTTTCTGAACTTCTTTTAAGCAAAGACCTTCAAAAGTGTAGTCTATATTATTTCCTTGATCATCCTATCACATTTCTTTTTCAACTTATTCCATTATGGCTTTTACCATCCTCACTCCATAGAAACTACAGTCACCAGTGACTACTATGCTACTAAATCCAACAGACAATAATAAATCCTCATCTTGTTCAGGATCATTTAATATAGTTAATCACTCCCTCTTTTGTGAAGCACTGTATTCACTTGACTTCTAAGATTTAATACTATCCTGGATTATCCTTTAACCTCATTGGACACTCTTGGTCTTCTCTGCCAACACGTCATCATCATGACGGCTTATTGCTGGAGTGCCGTAGGATCAGTCCTCTGCTCTGTTGAGGCTTCCCTCCTTTGATAAATTCATACAGCCTCATGCTCACAACAACATACAAGGTAAATAGCTACCATGTTTACATTTTTTACCTGGCTCTTTACTCTGAACTCCAGATGTATATATTCTTTGTGACATGTATACTGAAATGTCTAAAAGACATCTCAAAACCTATTATGTTCAAACCTAAAATCCAGCCCCTCATCCCAAACCTTCTCCTTCTAAAATGTCCAAATCCTACCTATATCAGTTAGTAGTCACTCTCTTTCCATTTTCTCAATCTATAAGCCCTGGAGTTATTCAAGAATATACTCATTCACCATACTACATACGGTCTCTCAGTACATCTATCAAGTGCTTCTTTTCAAGGTATATCCAAAAGCTGACCATGTCTCATCCCTTCTGCCACCTTCCTGCTCTAAGCCACCATTTCTCTTCACTTCATTATTTCAGTGGCTCCCAATCATTCACCCTGAGACAAGTTCACTTTCTTACATTCTGTTCTTTTACTTTTTGAGAAGGAGTCTCTCTCTCTTGCCCAGGCTGGAGTACTGTGGCATGGTCTCGGCTCACTGCAACCTTTGCCTCACGAGCTTAAGCAATTCTCCTGTGTCAGCCTCCCAGATAGTTGGGTTTACAGGTGCCTGCTACCACGCCCTGCTAATTTTTTGCATTTTTAGTAGAGATGGGGTTTCACCATGTTGGCCAGGCTGCTCTTGAACTCCTGACCTTGTGATTAACCCACCTCAGCCTCCCAAAGTCCTGGGATTGCAGGCATGAACCACAGCGCCTGGTCACATTCTGTTCTTAATACAACATCCAAGGTAACCCTGACAAAACAGAAGCTTCCTCATGTTACTCATATACCGAGTACCTTCCAATGGCTCCCTGACCACTCAGGGTAGAAGTCAAAGCCCAGGTAACAGCCTATCAGCAGTATACATCCTGCGTCCTGTCAGCTCTCTGAACTCATTCCCCAGAACTCATCTCCTCTCATTTCTTTCTAGCCATACTGCCCTTAAGCATCCATGCACTTCCCTCCCTTTCTTTGCAGTTGCTATTTTTTCAGCCTCTAATGCTTCCTTCTGGAGAGCTGCATTTTTTTTCTCATCTCCTACAGATTGTTACCCAAATGTCACTTTCTCAGTGGGACCTTCCCTAACCACACTCTGCCCCTTCCTTCACTTATGCTTCCTATCCCTCTTTCCCTCTTTTTTCTACCTTCATAGCACTTTCTATCTTCTAACATACTATAGCTTAGCTACTTGTATTGTGTTATCTGTCTTCCCTAACTAGACCTAAGATCCATAAAGGCAGAGATTTCTTGTTTGTTCAGTGTTTGTATTCCTAAGGCCCAGAATAGCACATAGCACATAGCAGATATTCAACATTTTCTGAATAAATGAATCAATATGGGACTGAATGAATGAGTAAATAAACTAATGAATAAATAAAGCTAAACTCTTCTGAATCAATCAGGACCTCAAGCAGGAAATAAATGGGAAAAAATCAAATGGGGAAACTTAGACAGGTTTGCATAAGAGGCTATTTATAAAAGTGTGTAAGAATGAAGGATGCCAGTCAGAGTGGTGCAATACTCAGGGCCAGGCACAGTGGGAATTCTTATTCTTATACCTAAAGGAGCATGGGAAGGAATCAGATGCCAGAATGTAAACAGAGTCACTATAAAATCAAGCTGCCCAACAGAAGTTGTAGCCTTCAGTAGATACGTGAAGTCAACCAAAGGTGACCAGGAAGGAAGGAGCCTGGATCAGTAAAGAAGGAGCCAGATCTCAGCCTCCTCTTGCCCCCATCTCTCCTGAGAATGCCTCCCCTTGGCCAAGCCCAACTGCAAGTTGGAAGATAAGAAAGCCTCCCAATATAGTACCTAATAGCCAGAACTCAAGTGCAAATGGGGCCGGAAAGGTTGGAGAGTGAGTTTACAAAGGAAAAGGAAAAAATTTTGTATATTTGCATTTATTCTTTTTTTATTTATATTTTCTTACTGCATGGGATAAAACAAAAGCATTATTTAAAAAATTAGCATACATTTGTTGTAGAATGTAAATTTTATTTATACTAAAAATGTGTATTTTCTTTTTTTTTTAATTTTTTTATAAACAAGGCCGTGGATTTAAAAAAAAAAACACGATGTATTTTCACATTGTTTATGCATCACTTATGCCTTTCTTTATAAAATAAAAATATTTAATCCTTAGAAGATTTGGATTTTTTTTAACTTTAAATCATTACTGTTCAGATTGTTTTCTCAAAATCAAACACTAACCTTTAATGGAATGTCTAAAGGCTACATTCTTTGGCCTTTTCTATTTAGATGACTGGAAGAAATAGCACTGGGATTTGCTAAAGGCATCCTTGGAAATTTTTGAAATAAGTCTTATGTTTTTTTAAACAAATGGAAGCAAAGTATAATGAAAGGAACTGAAGCAACAGCCATGCTGTGGAAAGATAACATTCAGCCCCAGCTAAAAATAGCATCCATAACTGCTGATGAGAAAAAGGCACATCTGGTAGAAAGAATGCATTTTGTCAGGTGGCACTGTTGAGAAGGTGCCTGCAGCATTCAGGACATTGTAACTATGCCAGTATGATGATAGCCTTAAGAAGCTGGAGTAGAAAATAGACCAAGAACATTATTCATAATGTTTAGGATATAATATAAATGGTATTAGCTTTCTGTCTTCTAGAAATGGGATTTTCTATTTGTGAAAGAGGCTTCCCCTGCCTTCATTGAGCCTTTATTTTTAACACTTTCAAAAAAGAAAGAAAAGAAAAACACATATCTATAAAAGAATGTGTAATTGATGGTGCAACAAAGAGGTTAGGTAAGAGGAACTGGTTATTGAAAGGACTTTGGCTCAAATGTGAGTTCTGTAGACCTAGAGGGTGATGGCATGATACAGAGGTGGATTGTAATTCCAGAGAATGTTATAGTGATTCATTTTGGAGAGTCCTGAATGTGCTGGTGTTGCTTGTGTGCCCCGATGAGTGTGTATTTGCTATGGAAATGCTGACAGCGTAATGTGATGGTTAATATTAAGTGTCAATTTGATTGGAATGAAGGATGCAAAGTATTATGCCCGGGTGTATCTCTGTGGGGATGTTGCCAAAGGAGATTAACATTTGATTCAGTGACTGGAAAAGGTCGACTCACCCTTAATCTGGGTGGGCATGATCTAATCAGCTGCCAGTGCAGCCAGAATAAAAACAGACAGAAGAACTTGGAAACACTAGAATGGCTTAGCCTCCCAGCCTACATCTTTCTTCCATGCTGGATGCTTCCTACCCTCAAACATTGGACTCCAGATTCTTCAGCTTTGGAACACAGACTGGTCCTTGCTCCTCAGCTTGCAGACAGCCTATTGTGGGACCTTGTGATCATGTGACTAAAAACTCCTTAATAAACTGCCCTTAATATATACATCTATCCTGTTAGTTCTGTCCCTCTAGAAAACCCTGACTAATACAGGTAGTTTTGTTTTCCCTCTGAATTTTACTGCTGTGAAACGTATCTTTTTCTTCTTAAAACTTTGAGTTCTTGGAATTTGTGATTCCTTTGTTTCCTTCTATTTCTTTCACAAACTCAAACATGTTAACTTTGGCCCTCTATTTTGTATCTTATTTCCTCTCTACCGTAGTTTATTAGCAGAGAACTTGTGCTCAGTGTGATAGTTACTGTACATCCAATCAATGTTTTCTGATTTCCGGTAAATCCTGCAATCAAATCACTTAATCACCTTTTATTCCTTCTATGAAATGCTGGCATCTCTGAATCAATGGCCCTACCTTATTGTCCTTTTCCAGCTCAGTAAATCTTAACTGTACATTACAAAGAAATATGTGTTTCTCCATTCCCTTTATCCTCAAGACTAACTCAAAACTTTATTTTCTTCCTCTGCATCCAATTCAGATTCAGGCTTATGGCTGTCTAGACCTTAATTCAGCCTCATCTAACCTACCTCAAACTGCTCCATCTACGATCTCTAGACCATACCAGATTATTTTCTTTACATTCTCTACAGAATTGGGTAATAACACAAGATAACCCTAGGACATCTTAGTTTGGGGAGCTATCAATTTGGACATCATTGTGTGCCCATATCTACGTGCATTTGCTTATGGAAACAAGTATCTGTGTTAGTGTCCTGCTTCATTAATTATCACATCTAGCCCTTATAACAACTCTGCAAAATAGGTATTGTTCTTTCTATGCCACAGATTAAAATTCAAAGATTTAAATGAGTTATTGGTCAGAAGCATACTCTTGATAAGGGAAAGAGATATAAAATGAAACTATGTATCTAATTTAGTGTTCCCCAACCCTTATTGCTCATTGGAGTCACCCATATCAGTGTTTCTTAATATTTCTTGCATACAAATTTCACTGGGGATCTTGGTGAAATGTAGATTTATGATCTAAGGTAGGGCCCCAAATTTGGCATTTCTAACAAAGTCACCAGTGATGCCAGTGCTGCTGGTGGTCACAGGACATACTTTGAGAAGCAAAGACCTTGAGTGCTTTTAAGGAAATATTTGTGCCAGATCCCACTAAACCATTTCGGTCTTTAAAGATGGACGCCAGGCACAGAGATTTGTTAATTGTTGCCTAAAAGACTAATGCCTAGGCATAATTGAAAACTACTGGTCTGACCTGAAAGTGTGCATGTATTCCACCATAAACAATGCCTTCTAATAAGAACTTATTTTACTGAAGTCTGTCTATCTAAGTAGTACTTTAGATACTAATTGTCAATGTATCAAATAGTTAAGAGAGGGTAGGAAGATGTGTATTAGTTTTTTGTGGCTGTTATTTTAAAATTACTATAATCTAGGTAGTTAAAACAACAGAAATTTTTCTCTCACAGTTCAGAGGACAGAGGTATAAAATTAGAAGCACTGGACTGAAACTAAGGTTTAACAGGGCTATATTCTCTTTAATAGGGAAGGAATAATCTGTTCTTTGCCTTTCTAGCTTTTGACAAAGGCTAACATTCCTTGGTTTGTGACCACATTACTCATATTTCACCTTGTGCCTTCATATGGCCTTCTTCTCTGTATGTCAAATCTCCCTCTGCTTCCTTCTTATAAGAATATGTGATGGAATTAGAGCCCACCTGGGGAATCTGGACTCAGCTTGCCATCTCAAAATCTAAAACTTAATCACAAAGACCCTTTTTCCAAACAAGGTAAAATTTATAGGCTTCAGAGACTAGGATGTGGTTATCTTTAGGGACTAACATTCGGCCTCCAAAGGATGAAAAGGGATTTATAATATCTCAATCAATCTTCAATAACCAAACAACAACACAGGACTCATACTACTTGGCTTTAAGACTTATTATGAAACTACTGTACTCAAGATAATGTAATGCTGGCTTAAGGATCTACAGATAAATCAGTGGAAGAGAACACAGCCCAGCAACAGACCCATCTATGTTATGAAGGACTATTTGATTTTTCACAGAGAAAGGAAAGCCTTTTCAACAAATGCTGCTGCAAAAACTGGATCGTCCCATGGAAAAAAAGTGACTCACTATTCACACCATCCACTATAACCAATTTGAGACAGATCCCAGACCTAAACATAAAAGCTAAAACTATAAAACTTCTTGAAGAAAATGTAGGTGAATATCTTTACAACTGGAAGAAATCAAAGGTTTCTTAGAACACAGAAAGCAATGAGCATAAAGAAAAAAAATGACAAATGAGAGTTTATCAAAATATAAAATCCTTCATTGACAGACATCATTTAGAAAATGAATATGTACCCCACAGACTGGGAGAAGATAGTCACAAAACATACATCTGACAAATATTCAATATCCAGGACATATACAGAGCTCCCATATAATTCAATAACCAAAGAATAAACCACCTAATTAAAAGTGGGCAAAATATTTGAATAAATACTTGACAAAGGAAGATATGCAAGTGGCCAAGAAGCACATGAACAAAGTCCTCAACATCATTAGTCATCAGAGAAATCCAAATGAAAACCACATTGAGATGGCACTACACACCCACCAAAAGAGCTAAAATTAAAGAGACTGAAAACACCAAATGTCAGTAAAGATGCAGAAAGAAAACTTTTAAACATCATTGGTGAGAGTTTCAAATGGCAACACAATTACTTTGGGAAAAGGTCTGGCAATTTCTTTTGAAACTAAACATCCACCCACCCATGACTCAATCATTTCACTCCTAGCTATTTACTCAAGAAAAATGTAAACATGTATTCACAAAAAGACTTGAAGAAGAATGTTGATAAGAGGTTAATTTTTAATAACCAACAATGGGAAAACCCAGTTGTCTGTGAACAGAAGAATGGATAAATTCCAGTATATTGATATAGTGGAATGTGACAACTCTGCACATAGACCAGATACCCACTCCACATCATGTTCTCCCCATACTCCACATAAAATAATGAACATCGAGCTAGTTATTGTTCAAGATTGCACCACGGATAAGTAGAAGAAGCATAAAATGAAGGTATTCATCTCATTTAGTGTTTATAAGCTTCCGTAGAAACAAACCACTGATACAAACACCAACATGGCTGCATTTCAAAAACATGAAAGTGTAAAAAACCTGCAGATAAGAATACATACTGTATGATCCATTTGTATGAAGTTCTAGAACTGGTGAAGTCAGTTTCTGGAGGGAAAATCAGAATAGCAGTTGGCTGGAGGGGATGTTTAGAGTGAGGACTACCTGGGAAAGAGAAGGTGGAAATTTTCTGAGCGACTGTGATGTTCTTGTGAAGGAGCTGGGCTTGGAGGTTTATACCTTAGTGAAAACTTACCACGTAATACACTTAAATTTGTGTATTTCACTTTAAATATATTTTTTTCTAAATAAAACAAAACAAATAAGGAACTATTGTTCATACTAAAAGGAAAGGACATGCTGAAAAGAAAGTGTAGTAATACCTATAACTCACTTATAAATGCATCAAAAATAAGATGGATTGATAGATGAATATGTAGATATTAAAGCAAATATAGCAAAATAAAAATTTTAGAATATAGGGGCTGAATATATGGCCTATAATCTAAAATTCTGTACATTCAAAGTTTTGTTCACAAAAAATATTGGAAGAAATGGATTGGGAAGGAATCTTTTTGGGGCTCTGAAACTCTTCTTCCCCTTCAGAATGCACCAGCCATCCCACTCCTCTTCTTTACTTTTTAAATTGACAAATAATAATTGTACCTATGCATAGGGTGCATAGTGATATTTCAATATATACAATGTATAGTGATCAGATCAGGGAAATTGGCATATCCATTATCTCATACATTTATTTATTTCTGTTGGAAACATTCACAATCCTCCATCTTCTAGCCATTTGAAACTATGTATCATATATTATTTTTAACTATAGTCATCCTATAGTGCTCTATAACAGGGGTCCCCAGCCCCGGGCCACAGAGCAGTAGCGGTCAGTAGCCTGTTAGGAACCAGGCTCCACAGCAGGTGAGCAGGGGCCAAGTGAGCATTATTACCTGAGCTCCCTGTCCTGTCAGATCACTAGGGGCATTAGATTTTCATAGGAATCTGAACCCTGCTGTCAACTGTGCATGCAAGGGATCTAGGTTGCTCGCTTCTTACGAGAATCTAACTGTTCTTGACAATTTGAAATGGAAGAGTTTTACTCCCAAACCATCCCCCTTCCCAGCTATGGAAAAATTGTCTACCCCTAACCAGTCCCTGGTGTCAAAAAGACTGAGGACTGCTGCGGTACAACACTAGAATCTTTTCCTCCTATCTAGCTGTAATTTTGTATCCTTTAACAAATCCCTCTCCATCTCTCCCTTCGCCCTACCCTTCCGAGCCTCTACTTTTTTCTCTGTCCTACTTTTTACTTCTGAGATCAACTTTTTTTTTTTTTTTTTTTTTAGCTTGCACATGTAACTGAGAACATATGGTGGTTAACTTTCTGTTCCTGGCTTATTTCACTTAACATAATGTCTTCCAGTTCCATACTTGTTGCCATGAATGACAAGATTTTATTCTTTTTCATGGCTGAATAATTTTCTATTATTTATATATACCACATTTTCCTTATGCATTTATTTGCTGTTGAACACTAAACCTGCATCTGTATTTTAGCTACTGTGAGGAGTGCTGTAATAACATGGGAATAGAGAAACTCCTCCCATTCACAACAAATAGCCTATCTGTGACATCTTCAAATAATTTTTCTTTTATTTCCACTGTGAAGTTACTCTTACTTTTTTGCTGATAGGGACAATTTAAATCTCTGAGATGATTTAGTGTGTTACAGAGCATGAAATATGGAGTCAGCTAAATATACCAAAGCTTAAATTTTAAATTCACTGTATCTTACACTTATTAGCATGTAATTTCAGCCAAGTTATTTTGCTGATTTGGGTTTCATAAATTTAATTTGATAATAATGATGATGATATAATACTACTAGTTATACTTCTTTCATAAAACCAGTGTGACCAATTAACACATTTTAAGATACCTGTTCTGTCTATAAATTTTTTGAAGAAACTGAACCCTGCCACATAATCTTTGCTGCCCCAAACAGCTACATTTTATACCACATAGCTTGTTACTAAACTACTACCAACCTCCCCAGCACATTGCAGAGGCACAAGTGATTTGGAAAACTGTAAACCAGTAACCAGTAGCACTGACTAGCCAGTGACATGTAGTTTGTGACCTAGTTCAAAAGAGGTACTATAATTATTAATATTTCTCTCAATAATGTAAATCAAGAGATTAGAGAGAGGTGGTAGTTGGTAGAGTCCTGAGCTGGAAGATCAAACCAAGGCTGGTATCATCCCCATAGGGTCATATGTATGATAAGTCAGTATATAACATTTATTGAGGGAGAAATAAATAGTCATGAGTAAGCAGAGAGATGCAGAAATATGAGAGGCTATACAGCTCCCAGGATATTAATAAAATAGCCCTAGTTTCTGATGATTTAGCTTCCTGTTCAAGTGAAACCTAACTGTTCCTGGTTCTCATCTAGGATGTGCCTAAGATTCCTTGTTGAATATTTTCATGGCACTCCTCTCACCTTAAAACTAGTTTGCATGGATCTCTAAAGTGAGGACTAGAGTGTGCCATGGTAACACACACAAGAAAATCGCAATGTTTTATAGTCACAAAAACTTCTATTTATCTTTTATACTACATGCCCAGCCCAAGTTAGTTGGGGCTCTGTTTAACAATGTCTGAGGCCAAAAAAAGGCCTTATTGAAATCGATCAGTCATCAATCACATGGCAAATCACCATGAGCTAGTTTATGGATCTACTATGTGGAAGTGACACTTGTCATTTCTGCTCTCATTTCATTGGTAAGGGGAGCCTCATGACCATATCTGACTTCAACAGGAGAGGATATACACCCTCAGGGAGGAGCATTGAATATTGGTGAATGCTAAGACAATCCATCACAAGAGCTTTTTTTTAAAAAGCTTTTCCATAAAAATAGCTCTGAGTGAGAGATAATGTATAGAAAATAGCTTGACATAATAAATCATAAATCAGAGTAAATTTGTCCCTGTGAATATCTTTGCCCATTGAAAGCCTCTCTCAAAGCATTAGAATGTTTTTATTTATTCATTCTTCAGATACACAGAGTGCTCCTATATGCCAGGCAGGGTGCTAAATGCAGAATAAAATGAAGAACAAGATAGATAGCGATTCTATGCACATAGTCCATACAGAATGATGGATAAATAAAATCAACAAATAGACAATTATAATGCCTATTATGATGTCTATAGTAAGACAAGTACTGGGTACCTGAAAACACAGGAGATGCATTTAATTTAGATCTGTGACACACAAAATACTCAAAAAAAAAAAAAAAATAGAAACGGTGCCTTGCTATGTTGCCCAGGGTAGTTTCTAACTCCTGAACTCAAGTGATCCTCTCACCTTGGCCTCTCAAACAAACTGCTTCTTAGAGGGAGTAGCAACAGCAGAAACCATATGAATAAGAAGGAATTTGGGCAAAGGGCAAGAAGGAAGGATAGTTGCAAAGTTGCAGACCCAGTTGTGAAGAAGAAGGCATGCAACATTCAACGTTCAACGTACCATTAAAAGGGAAAAGAGTGGGGCAAGCAGTTGTGAGCTGTGAAAGAGAAGTTGGACTTTATCCTAGGCAAGGAGGAGCCATTAAAGGGTTTTAAGTAGAAAAGGAACTTTATCAAACTGGTGTCAGAGAGATCACTAAGGACATAACAAGTTTCTGAAGGCTTTGGTCTGCTGGCAAAGCCAATGCATGTATTGGCCAATCTGTACTTCCTATCTACACACTTGTCTTACTAAACAGAAAAGAATAGACTCAAGTTTCAGCTAAACTATGTATTTTCTCATTTCTCATTATAAGTATTTTGTATGTGGTGTGCAACTGCACTGTGTACTGAAGCAGGAGCAACAGCAATAAAATGGAAGCCAGACCAACAAGCACTAGTCTCAACTTTATTACTTCCTCAAAATGTGATTTTGGGCAAATTACTTAGCTACTCTGAAACATGGTGATAACAGGTTAGGGGCTTTGAAAAAAATAATGCTATTTAATATGGGTAGCATTACTGGAAGGTTTTGAATATCATTAATTTTGAAAAAGGAAAAGAAAACATCTGTGAAATAATTTCATTGCGAAGCAAATTGTATTAGTATAGCATAATTTGCTTGTCATGTGGATAGATCTTATCAGTAACCTCTGGCAAATAAGATATTCAAGTCATACTCTTCAGATATTGCTCAGATGGATTAATTGAAATTTTTCTTCATTTTTGTGGGTGATAGTTTATAGTAAAATGAGAGCCTTTGGGAGATTTGATTGGCCTAACCCATGAGACATTTCTGAATACTGAACTTAGTCAATCTACATGAATTGTCCTTTCCTAGTTTGGGTTGGACTTTCCAATTTGTATTTGAAATTCAAAATGCCAGGCCGAATACTCCTGCTGCATCTCTGAGGGCATGACATGGCCTTTATAACTAAATGTTAAAACATAACTCGATGCCTGATAGTTGCAATTCCATTTTCCAATCCTTGGTGCTGTCAAAAGCACTATGTAATGTGCTGTCAAGCCAGGTTGGTCAAACTACACAGAACACAGTCTCTTTCCTGAATGCTATTCTTACAATAAGGAGTATCTCATAACCACTTTCTTGTCTCACAGCATACCAACAATATCTAGGATTTATTTTATCTCTTTTTAAGTCACCAGAGAAACCCCTCTGGAGGATCTAGAGAGGTAAACACCACAGAAGTGGCTAAAATTCATTTTTTTATTTTTCCTGTTGAGCAATTTATTTGTTTTTCAGTTATTTCAGCCACGCTATGGAAAACTGTCCTGCCAGTAGGTAAATTTAGGCATATGTCAAAAATGGCCTTCCATCCTCTGCAAGTATCTGCTTGGGTGGGAACAAAAGGACGGGTAGAGTAGTCCAGGCAAAGGTTGCCTTAGAGTCAAGAGAAACAGAAATAGCTATCAAATGACTTTGCATAAGAGATATCCACGTAAAAGCTAGAAGAAAAATTATTATTCAGTCCAAGGAATTATCTCACTATGGAGATTATTAAAAAGCTGCCTACTAAGGGGCTGAATAAAGTCTGACAAACATTTCTGCCAACAGATCTATGAATGATAAATCCCGATGAAATAAACAAACAAACAAAAAACTCAGTAGAAATTCTGACTCCTCTTCAAGGAAATAACACAAAGTGGAAAATAAAAGGCAGGATAAATATGCACATGATTCTCACCTGTCAGTGAAGCTTAAATAAATGTGGAAAATTAGAGAAATGAAAATAAAGAAATGATTATTTTTTTCTTCTGGTAATGGAGGAGTTGGTTGCAAACAAACTGTCCATTTGACAAAAGCTAGAAAAGCTGGACAATTTTTAAAACTTGTGTTTGAAGGCTTTGTGACATTCCCGTATCAGCTGGAACTTGAAGTTTGGGACGCCAGTGAGAAGACTATTGAGACAAGTGTTTTTCTCTTTAAAGCATTTGTCAAGTATCCAGGACAAAAAACAACACAAGGTGAATCAGTGGCTAACAGATTACGAAACTTAGCAGAACTTTTAACAGTCTCATGGGAATAGAGTAACAAAAATATACTTCAGGACCCACCAAGTTGGAAGGTCCTTGGTGAACACCTCAGACTACTGTTTAAGACCAGAAAGGACTATATTTTAGGAATAAGAACAACCAAAGCTAGATCTAGTGTCATGAAACTCTAAAATCCAAACTAGAAATAATTCAGACATAAACTCTAACTGCCAGTCCCCAAACAAAAGTAAATCTCCTCTTGAGAATGACAACCTGAGACAGACCCTAAAAATATCTATATGCTTCTTTATAATTATGTCTGGCATTCAGTCAAGAATTAGGTATGCTAGGAGGAAGTACCAAATGATTGCAAACAAGGTCTGAAAATACCCAATACAAACATATTATTCAATTATCCAGATATTATAGTTAGCAAGTATAAGATATTTAAAAACTATTAATAATATGCTCAAAATAATAGCAGACGGCGTGGTGGCTCGTACCTGTAATCCTAGCACTCTGGGAGGCCGAGGTGGGTGGATTACCTGAGGTCAGAAGTTCAAGACCAGCCTGGCCATCATGGTGAAACCCCATCTTAAAAATAAATAAATAAATAAATAAATAATAGCAGATGATAGAAATTTTCACCAGAAACTGGAATCTATAAAAAGCCAAATGAAAGTTCTACATCTGAAAAAAAAAAATAAGGTACAGTGGACCCTTGAACAAAATGGGGATTAGGGGTACTAAACCCTGTACACTCAAAAATCAGCATATAAATTTTGACTCCCAAAAAATGACTAATAGCGTATTGTTGATTAGAAGCCTTACTGATAATCAGTTAACACATATTTTGTATGTTATATGTATCATGTGCTGTATTCTTACAAAAAGGTAAGCTAGACAAAAGAAAGTGTTATTAAGAAAACCATAAGATCATTCTCAGCAAACTGACACAGGAACAGAAAACCAAACACCGCATATTCTCACTCATAGACGGGTGTTGAACAATGAGAACACATGGACACAGGGAGGGGAGCATCTCACACTGGGGTCTGTTGGGGGGAAAAAGGGGAGGGACAGCAGGGGGTGGGGAGTTGGGGAGGGATAG
>PVKV010025363.1:0-29777 GCA_004027835.1 Alouatta palliata
GCAATTCTCCTGCCTCAGCCTCCCGAGTAGCTGGGACTACAGGCACGTGCCACCATGCCCAGCTAATTTTTGTATTTTTAGTAGAGACGGAGTTTCACCATGTTGACCAGGATGGTCTCGATCTCTTGACCTCGTGATCCACCCGCCTCGGCCTCCCAAAGTGCTGGGATTACAGGCGTGAGCCACCGCGCCCGGCCCTCCAAATTAATTTTATCCACTCTTAGCTCATAGTGTTATAGTGCCTTCCATAAAACAGGCTGTGAAATCTGTAAGTGCTATAGACACAGTGCCTCGGGTCTCTACCTTCTCAAACACTTTACAGAAGTACTTGAGGCTCCCAACCCCACAGTTGGTTGGCTTGAAATATGAAAAGAAAACTGTTTCAATAATGGTCCCAGCAGAAACAGAAGATGTAGTCATAAGTCATTTTGAATTTACTGGATTTTTTACAGAAGTGTGGGTAGGTTCAAGGGAACTAGCAAGAGATGCTGAAGGAGCCAGGAACTGGGGGAAGCTGGAAGGTGTATCTGTTTCTCCCCCAGCCCCTCACCTTCCTGAAGACCCAGTGAGAACCAAAGCTGTGAAAAGGGGACCCCTGCCAGGAGCTGTCATTGCACTGCCACTGCCACTGCCACCACCAGAACTGAGGTCCTAGAAGAAAGGGGCATGGGGGAGGGGGAAGGACTCAAATGGAGAATAACCAGAACAAAAGGTGTAAAATTAAAAAAAAATATTTTTTTGAGACAGGGTCTCACTCTGTCACCCAGGCTGGAATTCAGTGGTGTGATCTTGCTCACTGCAGCCTCGACCTCTCTCCGGGCTCAAGCCATCCTCCCACTTCAGCCTCCTGAGTAGCTGGGACTACAGGTGTGCACCACCATGCCCAGCTAATTTTGTATTATGTATGTATGTATGTATTCTGTAGAGATGAGGTTTTGCCATATTGCCCAGGCTGGTCTCAAACTCCAGGGCTCAAGTGATCCACTTACCTCAATCTCCCAAAGAGCTAGGAATGAAAATGATAAATGTTTTAGTGAAATGTCCAAAAGGCCAGTTGTCAGCTGGTCAACTGCAATTCCATTCATCTAGTTATACCATAGGATATAATACGGGTACATCTAAAAAGGTTCAATATGGTGAAGGGTGTGGTAATACATCCCATTTCCTCTGAAGATTTTAAAACTCTCTCTCTGTCTCTCTCTCTCTCTCTCTCTCTCTCTCTCTCTCTCATCTCTCTCTCTGTCTGTGTCTGTCTCTCCTCTTTGGATGGGGTGTAAACTCCTGGAGTATTCAAACTGTCTTATTGTGGGAAGCAAATGAGTTCCTCTTTAAAGTTTCCTTTCCTGTTAAAGAATAAATCATAAGTGTGCTAATAACTCTTTGTTAAGTCCTATCCTATGTAGTGGTTAGACATGCCATGCTTACAGTACATTGTATGTCCTTGTACTTTAACCAAGATATCTGTGCTAGACGTACTCTCCATTGCTTTTACCTGTTTAGAAAAGTTTTAAGTTGTCTGCCTTCCTGTCAGACTAGCTTCTCTGTCTTCCTATTACAGACTTCACTTCTTGATCTTTTTCCAGGGAAATTACTATTTTGAAGCTAAAAAAAAGAGGTTTATGGTAAGCAACAATAACAATACTAAAACCAATTTATATCTTACAGATATGTGCTCTTGGTTTAATGGGGATAAAAGGGCAAATCGTTAGAAACAAGGATCTGAAGATGTTTGTAAAGTCACTATTTTAAATAATCAGTGATTTAATACCCATTCTATGCATTTTTATGCTAAGGTTAAAATATGAATAGTGGGTTTACTAGTTACAACTTGGAGCTCTAGTCTCTGCCAGGCTTAGTTAGGCTTCTGTGTTTTAGGGAGAAAGATGCCCATTTAGTGGGAAAACTAGAGGGAGTCTTCACAAATCCTAAAACACTAATGTTATGCATGCAAATCATATAGTTTCTTTCTTTCTTTCTTTCTTTCTTTTTTTTTGAGATGGAGTCTCACTCTGTCGCCCAGGGTGGAGTGCAATGGTGTGATCTCAGCTCACTGCAACCTCCACCTCCCCAGTTCAAGTGATTCTCCTGCCTCAGCCTCCTGAGTAGCTGGGACTACAGGCGCATGCTACCACGCCTGGCTAATCTTTTGTATTTTTAGTTGAGATGAGGTTTCACCGTTAGCCAGTACGGTCTGGAACTCCTGGCCTGGTGATCTATCCACCTCAGCCTCCCAAAGTGTTGGGATTACAGGCGTGAGCCACCACACGTGGCCTCTTTTTTTTTTTTTTTTTTGAGACAGAGTTTCGCTCTTGTTGCCCAGGCTGGAGTGCAATGGCGAGATCTCAACTCATTGCAGCCTCCACCTCCTGGGTTCAAGCAATTCTCCTGCTTCAGCCTCTCAAGTAGCTGGGATTATAGGCGCCTGCCACCCTACCTGGCTAATTTTTGTATTTTTAGTAGAGACAGGGTTTCGCCAGGTTGGGCAGGCTACTCTCAAACTCCTGACCTTAGGTGATCCACCCGCCTCAGCCTCCCAAAGTGGGGGAATTACAGGTGTGAGCCACAGTGCCCGGCCGATATTATTTCAATATAAGCATGTGTAGTGATGAAGATCTAGATTAAACTTGCTTATTTAGGGAAGATTATCTTTTCACTCTCACTAATATTGAACTCTATAATAGGTACAAAAGGAAGTAATAAAACACGCTTTAAATAAAGGAATATTTTGCCCTGGACTTGGACTGGGTGGGGTGATGTGTATTTTTGAAGGTTGTCACAGGCTTGGGGCCAAATCAGGAGAACTACAGGAGCAAATTCACAGGAGCAGATCTGAGGCTTGAAAAATAAATCATGAAAACTTGGATTTCACCAGCTTTAGTTCTTATTCTTTCAGTTCACAGTCTCTTTATTTTCATGCTTTCTAGGCAAAGTTAATTGAACACAATAATGTTCCAACCTGTGTTAACATTATGAAAAAGCTGTCTCAAATTTATTTTGGCAAAGGGGGAAAAGCAGGGTATAATAAAATAATTATTATTGAAAAGTTCATATACATAGTGTATGATAAAAGCATAATTGATGACAAGGGGGAAGGAATTATTGGGACATATTTGAATATGTTAATATATTCAGAAGCTAACTGCCACTTATTTGCTGTGTATTAATTTATTTTCCTCATCTGTAAAATGAGAATAAGAGTATCTACCTCTTAGAAAAGTTGTGAAAGAGCATTGCAAATACTGGAAATTTGTCTCTAAAGAGATTAGTACGATTCTCAGCACATGCTCAATAAATGGCAGCTATTGTTATTATCAATAACTCAGATTTAATATAACAAAGAGTCACATTTCTATAAATCCTTTGGTGGGCATAGTAACTGAGAAGATGTTCTAGTATAGATAATTCACATTACATGCCAGGCGTGGTGGTGCAAACCCCAGCAACTCCGGAGGCTGAGGCAGGAGAATTCCTTGAACTCGGGAGGTGGAGGTTGCAGTGAAGTGAGACTGCGCCATTGCACTACAGCCTGGGCAACAGAGCGAGACTCCATCTCAAAAAAAAAAAAAAAAAAGAAGAAGATAATTCAAATTACATTTTTAGAGTAAGGGCTTCAGTAATTTCATGTTAACAGAAATATGGAAAATAGATGAGGCATCAGTGAGCCAGGCAATTTAGCAATCATAGTAGTATTCCTACAATTTAATAAAGGGTCCATAGAAATAAAAGAGATATAAATGATAAGCCAATTAAATCTTTCATATATAGAATGTAGAGATGAATTTCAAGTATTTCCATTGCATTGGGATTAGAACAGTAGCCACTAATTAAGAAATTTAAGTCCTCCTCAGCCCCACTGTGCCCGTAATAAGGGTTTGTTTAGATTAAACCTCTGTTTAACTTCTTTCCGTTGAAGGTCTCTTTCTGGCTTTATTTTTTATTTTTTTGAGAGGTAACTTTTGGAGTTTCGCTCTTGTTGCCCAGGCTGGAATGCAATGGCGCGATCTCGGCTCACCGCAACCTCAGTCGCCCTGGTTCAAGCGATTCTGCTGCCTCCGCCTCCTGAGTAGCTGGGATTACAGGCATATGTCACCATGTCCGGCGGATTTTTTGTGTTTTTAGTAGAGATGGGGTTTCTCCTTGTTGGTCAGGCTGGTCTTGAACTTCTGATCTCAGGTGATCTGCCCGCCTCAGTCTCCCAAAGTGCTAAGATTATAGTCGTGAACCACTACATAGGCCCGGCCTCTTTCTGGCTTTTTATTTTTTTTTTTAAATTTATTTATGATTATTATTTTTTAAAAGATGGGGCTTCACCATGATGGCCAGGCTGGTCTTGAACTCCTGACCTCACGTGATCCACCCACCTCGGCCTCCCAAAGTGCTAGGATTACAGGCGTGAGCCACCGCGCCCGGCCTTTCTGGGTTTTAAAAACATGTTTGAATCTTCATCTCAGACCACTTCAACATTTTCTCCTACATTATACATATTATACTATTGATAGGACAAAATCTCTCTAATATTTGCATATCATCAATCTAGCCTTTCTATTTTCGCCTTAAGTTTACTTGAATCTGGCATTAACATTTAGTTTTTCATTTTTAAAAGATTAAATAATAGAGCCATTTGACTTTGTGCCACTTGCCAATGTTTAAATACAATAAACACTGACTTTTGCTTAATATCGCAGAAGTTGCAACTGGAGAATTCTATCCTGCGTTGTAGACAATGGATATATTCCACAGGAATTTTCAGTTTTAAGCTCTGATTTCCAAATTATGATTTAAAAAGTGTATCATGCCGTCCGCACTAAGTTAGGTGATCACAGATACGAAACCTACACCTAGCTTTGGAAAGAGTTCTAGAGAGAGAAGCCCTACCAATGGTTTGTTCTTGGCTAACATAGAACATTGTATTATTTTTCAAAAAAAAATTTGAAATCAGCTTATACCTAACCTCAGAACGAGGGACAGATGTTTTTCTCCGGCGTTCTGTTTGCTGCAATTTGTGCTGAGAGATTCGCTGGTCGTTTTAAGGCGATTTTTACGCCTCCTCGCTGCGACCGCCACCTGCGCTATGGGCACTGCCCGGTGGGAAACGGAGCGGGCAGAAGGGACCCCAAAACGCACTCTTGGGGATGCTCCTGAGTCAGTGAGCAAGTGATTTCTCCCTGCGGGTTCATCTAGTTCCCGTTAGCTCAACCCTGGGTTTAGAGGAAGAACGAAATCCAGAGAGGGAAGGTGGGAGGGGAATCCGTGGCAAAAACTCATGGAAAAAAAAAAGCTGTTTCAAGGACTCTGTTGCAACCCGCCAAAGAGCGGCTTTGCTCAAGCTTCTGTAACCAGCTGCTTCTCCCTGCTCCTCGAACTTGTTTGAGTTCCGAGAGAAGCGCCTGCTTTTTGGGTGCGTGGCCAGGGTGGGTGGCGGCCAGGATTCGAAGGCAACAGCGAAGGGGAGCGGGTTCCCGGGACGGAACTTGACGCAGAACCCGGGGTCCCATCTAGGGGCTCCCCAGGGCTTCGGGTGCAGGGGCTGCGACTGTTTTTTTATTTGGCGGAGACGTGGGAGGTAGGAGGCAAAGTGCCAAGGGCTTTCCCGGGCTCGCACTGGCACACGGTGAGCTACTGCCCGCGGTGGCGCTCTGCTTGACCCCGGCTCGGGCCCCGCACGCGGCGCCGGTCAAAGGGCGTGCTCGCGGCAACCGCAGGGCATGCGGGCCAGCCGCGGGGGGGGCGGGGCGGCGGTGGCGGTTGCGGGGCATGCGCGGCTCCGCGCGCGGCTTCTCAAACATGGCGGCGGCGGTGTGAAGCTCGGTGCCGGCTCGCCCGACCTGTGGGACAGAATTTCGCTGTTTTCACGGACGAGACTGTAGGTACTTGGTGATTTCGGGCCCCGTAAGGAATGGAGAGGCGGAGCTGTGTCTCCCGGACCCTGACCGTTGTCCGTGGGCGGGCGGGGAGAAGCCATCGGCGAGCGTCCCGTGTGAGGAACGCCCCCTTACGATCCCGCCGGTGTCCCACCTAAGCTCGGCCTCGCGCTCCGGTCTCCCGCCCCCGGCGCCCTCCGCCGACGCCCCTTAGCCGCTCTCGCGCTTGTTCTCACGCCGTCCCGGGGCCCCTTAGCCCGCCGCGGGATTTGGGCGCCCGGCCGATAGCTTCCAACAGCCCCCTCGCCTGAAGCGCGGACGGCGCCCTCCGGCGCATCCTCCCCGCCGTGGGTAGGGCCGGGCTGGGGCCCGGGGCGGGGAGCGTCGCAGTGGGCGGCGGGGCCGAGGAGGGAAGTTGACTTTGCCTGGTCTGGGCTGGGGTAATTCTTGGAGTTTGGGAGAGAAACAGCGGCCCGGAAGGATGCGCCTGTGGCGGCGTGCGGGCGCGGATCCCGGTGCCAGGTGCGCGCCGCGGGGCTCCTGGCGAGGGCTGGAGGCGACGGTGGCTCACTCTAGCTGTGCAGCGGGACCGGAGGGCGCGGCCGGTCCGGGGCTGCCGGGGAGGCGGGGGGGCTCCAAGCCTCCTGAGGGGTCGAGAGGCGGTCGCGATCGCCGTGCCTCGCGGCCTTACCAGATGTAGGAAAAGTTACTGCTTTCACTTAGGAACAGTCCGGAAATGGTTTCTTAACCTTCTCGCTTTTTTTCACCTGGATAGGGCTTGTGCCCTATCCAGGTGTGAAGAGCCGGAGCGAGAACGGGTCTAGGCGAATTTGCTGGATTTTACGCCTCGAGGTTGTACATAGATAGCGTCCTGGGCTGACCTGTAATTCGGCTCCCCCAGCTCCGAAACGTTTGGGCAGCGAAAGTACTTACAGGCTCCGGTTTAATACTATTGATTTTTTTTTTTTTAGAAGGAAGTTGTTAAACATTTTTCAAGCGTCACAAAGTGTGATTGCAATTTGAAATTTGCTTGTTTGTAAATTAGGAGATTAACGATTATGACTTACTTTAGGGCATCTCTAGAAAGTTAATAGATTGGTTAGTGGGTAAACTGAGGCAGGGAAAGTAAATAACTTGCTTACGATCAGATGATTTACAACCCTATTGGAGGTAGTTTTTTTTTTTTTTTTTTTTTTTTTTGAAACTTCAGATGCTGCTACATTTCAGTGCTCCCAGAGCTATTCATATTTATGTTTTGAGGGAAAAGTGTTATAAGACCGTACAACATTTAGGGAGTGCAACTGCCTCTGATGAACAATTGTTTCATGACAATGGTTCATAGGCGCATATTTAATTCTTTTCAATAACAGCGCAGGGATATGTTTTTCAATAATGACGATTTTGTCTTTTATTTTTCTTAATTACTCATTAAAGTATTTCCAATGACGAATGTACTTTCAGGCTGTTTGTGGATTTTTTTTCTATTTAATGGGAGGAATGTGAAAATAAGCTTTTGGAAATGAATCCAGTGGGATTTTGAGAAAAGAGAGTTTATGAGTATTCACCTGATGCCTTGTTTATAGCATTATAACCTTTAAAACAGTTTGATAGAATGTGAAGAAAAAACACCATTTAAAATGGCTTTGAAAGTTTTGAATATGGCCAGGCGTGGTGGCTCACGCCTGTAATCTAAGCACTTTGGAGGCCAAGGTGGGCGGATCACCTGAGGTCGGGAGTTCAAGACCAGCCTGACCAACATGGTGAAACCCCATCTTTAAAAAAAAAAAAAAAAAAAAAGTTTTGAATAAACTTTATATTACATATATATATGCATAAAATCCAGCCATATGTGCTTCTTAAGGATGTATACCTTTTTACCCCAGAGAACCTGATTTGCTTTGGAATTGGTAATTGGAAAAAAAGATTAGTGTAACTATACTGCATTGTATGTGCTGATGCTCTGAAGTTGATAGTGTCATGACATGTATAAAAAACATTAGAGTCAGTCTGAAAAAGGTGTGTCAGTTTTTCTCATGAGGTGGTTGGTCAGTCCTTTTGATTAATGATTCCATCAACACGTCTTTATTAAGCACCTGTGCAGTCTTTACTATGGAGTTCAGTTTATTCAGAGCCCACTTTGTGTGCTAATTTCTGGGTGTTTACAGCTTTCTACCCATAGTTTAATTCCTGAAAATTTCAGGGGGTTATAGCTACAAAAATCAATATGAATGTAGAACAAGTATTCCTTTCATTCAAAGGATGAACTCGAGAAGTCAATGTTTTTGTCATAATTATCCAAACAAAATTCTGAGTGTAACTGCAGATTATTTCTGACATGTGATATTAACTTTGTGATTTTTTGTTAGGATTATATAAAGCTATATATTTTCATGAGATTATTTTCTGGTTCAAATAGATAACATACTGGTTAAGCTTGAGGGGAAAAATGAGTTGCTGGTATAAACAGAAATCAATATGTGCTCTGGAGATTGGGTATTTTTTAATACTAAGCAGCTTCACTTCTATTACTAAGTAGTTTAAGCTGTAATTAAGTTTTAACTGGTATTTTAAAGCACTTTGTTTTTTCAAAATATTTCAGAAATCTCTGAGCTCAGAAACAACAAATAAGGGTTTTGATTGTCAGCTATAAGGCAGATGTGACTCTCATTTTCTTTTGGGGTTGTTCCTTTTTAGCTGCCTGCCTGTTCCTTCCAGATGCTTCCTATCACTCCTCTTCCTGCCCTTGTTCCCTTTGCTGTTGGTGTCTGTTTCCGCATCAGTGAAATGGCCAGGGTAATCCTTTGCTGCTTCACTGAGAAGTAATTAATGATGGTAAAGTGCCTTGAAAAGGCTGAGTAATACCAAGTCTTTTGAATTAACATGATGTAACCACTTGTTCCATTTAAGGAAGAGCCAAATCCCGATTTTAGTTTGAGCTCTTGGGAGTGCGAGAGAAAAGTTTCACTTGAGTATTTTACTGCCTTTCTCTTTAGGTTAATAGCAATGACTTTTGTAACTCTAGTAACTGGAACATGGGTGGACACAGCAGTATCCTCTGCTGTTTGCCTTATTAGTCATCTCTAGTCTTTTGTTTTTTTGGTCTGGTTATCCTGTCTGCCATTTTTCCCCCTCTGTTCTCATTCCACTTGTGGATGGAAATCTGATGCAGTAGTCTCTATTAGCTGCCCTCTTGGGGTGGGGAGGGTAGTTCTCATTATCTCCTCATAGTCGTATTCCTGGTTTTTAGGATATACAAGAACAAAGTGGGCTCTGCCAGCTATCAACCTTAGAACTATGAGCTGTGGTGCAAAGTTTAGTCTGGCATTGCCAGAAGGTGTTTTGTAGTTTGCAGTGGGCAAATCAAGCAACCCTAAGAATTTTAGAACCATTATTAATGTCTGAGAATTACCACATAATTCCTTAGAATTTAATTGATTGTTGATTCCAGGAACTAAAAACCTGGACATTTTGAAAATGGCAAATGTTGGTGATTTTTTTTTTTTTTTTTTTAGATGGGGTCTTGTTCTATTGCCCAGGCTGAAGTGCAATGGCACGATCTCAGCCCCCGGCAGCCTCTGCCTCCTAGGTTCAAGCAGTTTTCCCACCTCAGCCTCCCGGTAGCTGGGATTACAGGGGTGCGCCATCATGCCCAGCTAATTTTTGCGTTTTTAGTAGAGACGGGTTTCACCATGTTGGCCAGGCTGGTCTCAAACTCCTGACCTCAGGTGATCCTCCTACCTCGGCCTCCTAAAGTGCTGGGATTACAGGTGTGAGCCACAGTGCCCAGCTGTGTTGGTGATTTTAAAGGAAAGACTTTATACCCTTTCCTGACTTTGGGGCTTAATATTCATGATCTCTTTGTCTTGGGGAAATAGGTAAAAGAAACCACTGGTGTTTATCTTAGATTAAAATGAATAATTTATACCATTATATGAATACTAGTATAATTTAGTGGTAAGTATATTTTTTAGGCTGTAAGTACCTTAGGCTTTAGTTACCACAGTTGGTGGTGGTTCTTTTTGATATGGAGTCTTGTTTTGTTACCCAGGCTGGAGTGCAGGTGTGATCTTGGCTCATTGCAACCTCCACCTCCTGGCTTCAAGCGATTCTCCTGCCTCAGCCTCCTGAGTTGCTGGGACTATAGGCACACACCACCACGCCGGTCTAATTTTTTTTTTTTTCTAGATGGAATCTCGTTTTGTCACTCAGGCTGGAGTGCAGTGACATGATCTCAGCTCACTGCCACCTTTGCCTCCCAGCTTCAAGTGATTCTCCTACCTCAGCCTCCCAAGTAGCTGGGACTATAAGTGTGTGCCACCGAGCCCGGCTAATTTTTGTATTGTTAGTAGAGACGGGGTTTTGCCATGTTGGCCAGGCTGGTCTTGAACTCCTGACCTCAGGTGATCTGCCCGCTTCTGCCATCTCCCAAAGTGCTGGGATTACAGGCATGAGTCACCGAATCTGGCTTTTTTTTTTTTTGAGAGAATTTTGCTCTGTTGCCCAGGCTGGAGTGTGGTGGTGTGATCTCGGCTCACTGCAACCTCTGCCTCCTGGGTTCAAGTGATTCTCGTGCCTTAGCCTCCTGAGTAGCTGGGATTACAGGCATACATCACCATGCCCGCTAATTTTTGTGTTTTTAGCAGAGATGGGGTTTCACCATGTTGGCCAGGCTGTTCTCGAATTCCTGGCCTCCTGCCTCGGCCTCCTAAAGTTCTGGGATTACAGGCGTGAGCCACCTTGCCCTACCAGTAGTGGTTCTTAAAGCAGGATAACTTGAAAAAGTTTTAGAAACTGTCAAGATTTGAAATGTGTATGTGTTCTTTGGTTTTCATGAGAAAGGCAATTTTGTTTATTTTGTCTTTATGTTGTCTATTTCTAAGGTTACCTTGGCAACCTTAGAAATAGTACTAGTGTTTTTTTTTTTTTTTTTTTTTTTTTGAGATGGAGTCTCACTCTGTTGCCCAAGCTGGGGTGCAGTGACACAATCCTGACTCACTGCAACCTCCACCTCCCAGGTTCAAGCGATTCTCCTGCCTCAGCCTCCTGAGTAGCTGGGATTACAGGTGTGGGTAACCATGCCCAGCTAATTAAAAAAAATTTATTTTAGTAGGGACGGGGTTTCACCATGTTGTCCAGGCTGGTTTCGAGCTCCTGACCTCGTGATCCACCCACCTCGACCTCTCAAAGTGCTGGGATTACATGCATGAGCCACCGTGCCTGGTGGGTGTTTTTTTTTTTTTTTTTTTTTTTTTTTAGACGGAGTTTCACTCTTGTTGCCCAGGTTGGAGTGCCCGACCTCGGCTCACCGCAACCTCTGCCTCCTGGGTTTGAGTGATTCTCTTGCCTTAGCCTCCTGAGTAGCTGGGATTACAGGCATGTGCAACCACGCCCGGCTAATTTTTTGTATTTTTAGTAGAGACAGGGTTTCACCATGTTGGCCAGTCTGGTCTCGAATTCCTGACCTCAGGTTATCGACTCACCTCAGCCTCCAAAGTGTTGGGATTACAGGTGTGAGCCACCGTGACTGGCTTATGCTGGTGATTTTTATGCTAAGTGATTTTTCATAAACATATGTCCTTAAACCTTTCTCTTACATTCGTTTTTTGGGCATGTGACGGAAAGGTTTTTTTTTTTTTTTTTTTAAAGACAGAATTTTGCTCTTGTTGCCCAGGCTGGAGTGCAATGGCGCGATCTTGGCTCACCGCAACCTCTGCCTCCCAGGTTCAAGTGATTCTCCTGCCTCAGCCTCCTTAGTAGCTGGGATTACAGGCATGCACCACCGTGCGTGGCTAATTTTGTATTTTTCTAGTAGAAATGGAGTTTCCCCATGTTGGTCAGGCTGGTCTTGAACTCCCAACCTCAGGTGATCTGCCCACCTTGGCCTCCCAAAGTACTAGGATTACAGGCGTGATCCACCATGCCTGTCCTGGAAAGGTTTTAACATGAGCAGTGGAGATATCTTATTGTGTGAAAAGTGAAATAGTTGAGGATCCTCTAACAGTGTATTTGATGGTGCTGTTCGTGTTAATATCATGATCATTTGACCTAGACTACATAAATTCCTTATTTGAAGAGTTGAAACCTATAGAATAAGCTTGACTCTATTTGAGTAAAGACCTGGGAAACATTTGAAGATAGCATTTGATTACCAACTACTTGTGACCTGTGTTTATGGCTACGGCTCTGTCCCTTCCTAAGTTTATAGGAGCAAATTGTTGTAAGAGCAGAAAGAGAGTGCCCACTTTTTGTGGTAACATACCATTGTAAACTTCAGAAGGGACAGATATATTAGAATTCTAGGGCATACCTTGAAGATGCTTTCGTTTCTCAGAGAAAAGCTTGTGAGACTGTCTTTGGTTGTCTTTAGAATACACATTTGATTTTTCTCAACCTCTGTTTCTCATAAAGATTAACTGGTGGTGAATCGTAGACAAACAGCTCCATTTGTTTGTTATGTACCTTATGGCGTTGGAATAGTTTTTAAAGTGTATTGATAAAGTGCTTTTTTTTTTTTTGTTAACATTTGGCTACTTTTCCTACCTTTCATCAGTTTTAGCTGGTTTAAGATTTGATTATATATTTGTTTTTAAATACTGAATCAATGTGTTTCTTCTTTTTATTCTCTTCCTCTTTGAATACAGTCGGAAACATGTGCCCTTTGCTATGAACTATTGCTTTTTTTTTCTTTTGAAAGATTTTAAAAAATGTTATTTGGAGTATTTTTCTATATACTTTAATGTTATTTGAAAAGTAGTGGAGTCAGTATTAATTTTTAACTAACTTGATAGAGTTTCATAAATCTGTTCAAATGAAACAGCATCTTTGGGTATTAAAAGAATGAAGATATAGTATGCAATAGTAAGTACATTTAGATATTGTTTGATTTCAGATTGCTTTGGAGACTCTGATGGAGATTTTTTTTGTGTTGAAGTTTGAGAAGTTGTAGAAATATTTAAATGGGTAATTTGCTGACACCTGCCTTATGTTTGAGGTATTGTCAAGGATGTTTAGTTTTCTGGTCACTTCAGATTGTGGTTTATTGCACGCTTTTCTGCAGTCTGTTGTCTAGTGGGGATTGTTGTCATCATTTCCATTATTTCTTGTAGGGCCAGTGTTAGAAACCATAAATCTAGACCGCAGTGATAATAGGAACAGCCTGTAACCAGATCCAGTTCTTTTGTCAAAATGTCGCACCATGAGCTGCCTGTAGTAAATTGGCATGCCCTGCCATTAACTCAAGTCCTCTACAGATGTCAGTGGGTAGCAGGTCTTTGGGCAGTTAGCCTGTGTCTGTGCTTCAAAACCTTAGGAATTTACAGCTATAAACTGGGATTTTGGCAACCCTTGACTTGTCTTTTCATTTATCTGTTTTCTGACATAACATACTTCTTCACTAAATAGATAGCTTTCACATAAATCATTTTAAAATTGCAAGTGATTAACTTGCAGTTACGATTTTTTTTTGCATAGCTTCAATTAGGATTTTTTGAAAATAGTTAAATCTTCTTAGGTTTGTTTTGATACAGCAATAGATTAATTACTAATTTGTTGGGGTGGACTTTACTAAAGCATAATTTAAAATTGCTCCTTTAGAAACCTTGGTTTCCTCTAGAAGGCTTGATTTGATAAATTGTTGCTACCAAAAATGTTCTTTGATTTTATTTTTTTTACAGACTTCAGAAATGTAGAGATGAATTTTTTTTTTTTTTTTTTTTGGAGACAAAGTCTTGCTCTGTGGCCCAGGCTGGAGTGCAGTGGTGTGATCTTGGCTCACTGCAGCCTCCGCCCTCCCAGGTTTAAGCAATTCTCGTGCCTCAGCCACCTGAGTAGCTGAGATTATAGGCTAGCACCAGCATGCCTGGCTAATTGTATTTTTAGTACACACGGGGTTTTGCCATGTTGGCCAGGCTGGTCTCGAACTCCAGACCTCAAGTGATCCACCTACCTTGGCCTCCCAGAGTGCTGGGATTACAGGCATGAGCCACCTCGCCCAGCCTTAAAACGTTCTTTCTTTTTATTTTTTTGAGACGGAGTTTCGCTCTTGTTGCTCAGGCTGGCATGCAATGGCATGATCTTGGCTCACTGCAACCTCTACCTCCCGGATTCAAGCGATTCTCCTGCCTCAGCCTCTGGAGTAGCTGGGACTACAGGTGCCCACCACCATGCCTGGCTAATTTTTGCATTTTTGGTAGAGACGGAGTTTTACCATGTTGGCCAGTCTGGTCTCGAACTCCTGACCTCCAGTGATCTATCCGCCTCAGCCTCCCAAAGTGCTGGGATTTCAGGCGTGAGCCACTGTGCCTGGCTTGTTGTTTCTTAATATTGATTAGTCATAATTGAGAGAGAGAATTTTAGCTTTAAATGTAATTACAATATTAGAGGTTAGTGTTTTTCTGATTACTTTTATAACTATGTCAGAAAATGTGACATTTGATTTACTTGAGTGAGTTTTTCTATCCTATATTAGCATAATCCCCATTACCAGAAACAAAATCTTAGTTGAAAGAGAGAACTTCTCTTGGTCAAAGAAAAATACATAACTACAATGTATTTTAATTAAATCAATTTTTTTTGCATTTAGGCATAAATGTGAAGTAATTCTTGAAACAAAATAATTAACTATTTTCAAGTCAAAATGAAAAACATAAAGATGGTGTTTTATGCAGTTAACTTAGACCTTCCCCTTTACACTAAAAAAAGGCTTTTTTGTTTGTTCAAGTCTGAAAGTAGTGTCTTTATGACAAGATAGATTTAAAAAGGAAAAGAACTCTTTATACCTGTGCTGTTTAGCTAATCTCTGGCAAATTGTGTATGTATAATAACTCCCATCACTTATTCTAATATTTTCTTTAAAACACCAGCAAACTTATTTGTAAATCTCTCTTATCCTTGGAACTTCTTACACTAGTGATAAACTGAATGGGATATGATGAAACAGTTTATCAATAGATTATTTTGTGAATAGGGACTATGTTTTTTTTTTTTGTTGTTGAATATTGGTTTAAACACATGTTTTAGTTCCACCTGTTACATGGTTGGCATTTATAAACTGAATTCTATAATGGTAACTCATTTATACAGAGCTTGTCTTTTTGAGACCACGAATATCCTAGAAAGAGGTAATACATCCTAGCAGAAGTATTAAACAGTCAATCCACTTGATTATTTCAGTCTAACTTTCAGAGATGTGGTATCGGAGGGGAGGTAATGCTTTGTGAGTTGTCTGTGTATGGGTAGCTCCTGAAGCTGTGGCCCCTGTGAGAGATTGTAGAGGGAAATGAGGGTGCAGAGGGAACCTGAGCACCTCCAGCATTTCATAATCCAGTGGAGGAAACAGGGTCTCTTTAGTTTCTACTCATTTTGTGTCTTCAGCTTGAAATTCCTGTCTCTTCTTTCTCTGCTCATTGAAATTGTCATCTAAAGAAACAATTCAAGTGACACTTCCTTTGAGAAGCCGCCTTTTATATTCTCAGTTAATTGTGCCTTCTACCTTCTTACATAGTACCATATTTACCCCTCTTAAAACCTGTATTTTATTGTTTTGTTCAATGATAATTTGTTAATATGTCTCTCCTACTAGATTTCCAGCACTTTTATAGTAGATTGTCTGTCTTCTGTCCACACAGCACCAAGCATGTAACAAGAATTCTACAAATACTAGTTAAATGACTAGATCGCACCTGCATACAGATGTTGGTAATGGTAAAAGGAACAAGAAAGGCTTCAAGAAGGAGGTTTCCTTGAAGCATAAAGGTCTTAAAGCATAAAGATAGTATTTCAAGAAGCAGAAGCGGAGGAAAGGGTATCCCATATAGATAGAACAACATCATGAGTCATTGAAACAAAGTCCTTTTGGGCTTACTGTGGATGGTAGGCGTCAGATGGCTTTGAAATTGTGTCGAGTGGGACCTTAAAAATGTGCCCCACAAAGAGTTTTTTTCCCCACAATTAAATAGTAAAATTGGTGAATCGGGAGGGTGATTTGGGCAGAAAACAGCTCAGACCATATCTGACATTATGTGTTAGATAGGTTATAGTAGGGAAAGACCCTGGTAGCAAGATGAGTTGGGCGACTATGGTACTACATGAGACAGGAGCCAATGAAAGTGTAAACCAGTGTATGGCAGGGGAAAGGGAAATGAGATGGTATATGCTGGCCACGGATTGAATGTGTGAATGAAAAAAGAGGAGCAAACACACCTGGGGCTTTAAGGCCATGTACCAGGAAAAGTAGTGGTGTAAGAGAAAGATACAAAAGAAGCAGGTTTTGGGAAGGTGATGCTTGGGTGTAAGTCTGTTGAATCAGAAGTGCAGGAGGCTCTCTAGCTGGCTTTATTATTATTATTATTTTTGGAGACAGGTCTCGCTTTGTCTCCCAGGCTGGAGTACAGTGGCACAATCTCAGCTCCGTGCAGCTTCCACCTCTCAGGCTCAAGCGATTCTTGTACCTCAGCCTCCCGAGTAGCTGGGAATTCAGGTGTGCGCCACCACTTTTTTTTTTTTTTTTTTTGAGACAGAGTCTCAGTTTGTTGCCTAGGCTGGAGTGCAGTGGTACGATCTTGCTTCACTGCAGTCTTGACCTCCCCAGGCTCAGGTGATCCTCCTACCTCAGCCTCCCAAGGAGCTGGGAGTACAGGCGTGTGCCACCATGCCCAGCTAATTTTTTAATTTTTTGTAGAGTTAGGGTTTTGCCATGTTGCCCAGGCTGATCTTGAACTCCTAGGCTCAAGCAATGCACCTGCCTTGGCCTCCCAAAGTGCTAGGATTACAGGCATGAGCCACTGCACCCTTCCTATGAATGTATTATTCATAGGCTTCCTTTAAGTGCCAGATTACCTTTAGTTGTACATATCATCATGTTCTTATTATGGGCACACAGTAATGGTGGGATACATAGCCTTTTGCCATATTAGGTTTATTCATGTACATGTTTTTTTAAATAGCACTTACATTGTGTTTTGTTCATAAGCTTATTTCTGACTAGACTGAAGTCTTGGAGGCCAAGGATAGTCTGTTATTTATCTTTGTTGCAGAATGCCTGACATATTGAGGACATGTAGGAAGAGTTTGAATTAATGAATTGTGGCTCAAAATACACAAAGCTTCTAACAAGTAATTCTTGTTAGACTTGACTCTTGCAGTTCTTACAGGTTTCCCCGACACAGTCATAATTCTTGTACCTCTTGGCAACATGATGTAGCAGAAGTGGGCTTCCTGGGATAGGCCTCAGTTTTAATTCTAACTTTGCTAACCTACCATCTATTATTTTTTACTCAATTAGTTTTAAAAATTGAGTCATAATTTACATACCAGAAAACTAACCCTTTTAAAGTATATAATTAGATGATTTTTAGTATTTTCACAACAAGGTTGTACAACCATCACCATTAATTCTAGAACACTTTTATTACCCCACAAAGGAAACCTCATACCCACACTCATGCCCATTAGCAGTCACTCCTCAATCCCTTCTTCCTCCATTCCCAGGCAACTAGTCATATGCAGATCTTATCATTTTTATTCAAGGGAAACAGATTAAATTGATCTGACCTTATAACAACTGACTTCTGATGCTATATATGCTTCAGAAATGTATTCTGCTAAAAGGAGGCATTAATTGTTTTTTCTCCTTGTAGGAAAGAACATCAAAAAGGGATACCATGGGACAAACAGTGAATGAAGGTAAGATTTACTTGTTAAAGGTAATGGTTTTTAGTTACTCATTTGGAATGAATATCTTCTGATGTACTGAACTTTTGAAATAAAGCCTTTAAAAAATAAATTTATGGGAGATGCTAGGTGCTTATAATTTGCATTTTAGAACTGAATAGCTATTAAAGGTCGTTTTGTCTTTCCTTGCTAGTTATATAAATGAGAAAACTAAAACTTAGGGAGGTTAAGGTCATACAGCAATTTGTGACAAAGCCAAGATCAGAATCCAAAGAGTGTTTAAAAAATGTTTCATCCTGTTATGCTCTATGAGAAGTCTGCTCACTATTCCATGAATATGCCACACTCATTTGCAGGTGGCTTTGTGTTGTATGTTCTTTCCCATAATACATTCTTTACATATTGGTCTTCCTACATCCTGTTTCTCCTTCAAGTGCTGTATCTCTTATGACTTTTCTTCTGGCTGAATGCTGAGTACTAAATGCTGTTCTCTAATTTTAAGTGCATCAGTTTAGTGTAGTCTCTTAAGTAGATTCTTAGCTTCTCTAGAAGCCAAGCATGCCTTTACAGTTTCTCTTTGTTTTCTATTAGAAAAATCTTAATATAGAACTATTTAGTAAATACAAATTTGTAGTTTCTTTGTATGGATTCAAGTTTGGCTTTTTGGTGAGGGAGGAGAAGATAAGATGACTTCATAAGCAATGTTGTGTATTTCTCACAGGAGACCCCTAATATCTAGTTACGTCTCTCTCTCTTTTTAAAAAGTCTAATTTTTTTTTTTTTTTTTTTGAGACAAGGTCTTGCTCTGTTGCCCAGGCTGGAGGACAGTGACATGACCTTAGCTCATTGCAATCTCTGCCTCCCGAGCTTAAGTGATTCTCTTGCCTTAGCCTCCTGAGAGACCGGGACCACAGACGTGAGCCACCACACCTGGCTAATTTTTTGTATTTTTAGTAGAGACGGGGTTTTGCTATGTTGGCCAGGTTGATCTCGAATGCCTGACCTCAAGTGATCTGCCCGCCTTGGTCTCCTCAGATTGCTGGGATTACAGCCATGAAGCACTGTGCCTAGCTTTAAAAAAAATTTTTTTTTTTAAAGAGATGAAGTTACTCAGGCTGGAGTGCAGTGGCGTAATCATAGCTTACTGTAACCTCTAACTCCTGGGCTCAAGTGATCCTCCTGCCTTGGCATCCTGGGCAGGTGAGGCTACAGATGTGTGCCACCATACTTGGCTAATTTTAAAAAGTTTCTGTGGAGACCGGGTTTTGCTGTGTTGCTCATGTTGGCCTCCAACTCCTGGCCTCAAGCGATCCTCCCTCCTTGACCTCCCAAAGTGGTGGGATTATAGGTGTGAGTCATTGCATCCAGCCTATTTATCTCTTTTTGTGATGTGAAAATCACAAAAAGTTGTGGATGGCTAGTGCCTAGATCCGTTTGTTTATTCGTTGTAAAATGAAGGTATTCTGTCATTCTTTATTAGTCAGAAAATTTCTATAGAGAGAAACTACCTTTCTTCAACCACTCAGTTGAAATCATTTAAACAGAAAGCAGCTCATATATCCCTCTCAAGTGTTCACATATCTTGAAGAGGCACTCAGTCATAACTAGTAAGTAGATCTGTTACTGAATGGCATCATTCTTAGAGCCTTCTTTTAAGAAGTTTGTCACTTGGCAATTAGAACATCAATAGGGGTAAAACAGCAACAGATGAAAGCACAAGTATGTTTAAATCCATGAGTTTATAATGATAATAAAAAGCAAAACAAGTAAAACCTACTGGTCATCTGTGGAGAATGCTAGAGATCCAGCTCTCCACTTTGAAAACTAGAAAAAATAGGAAAAGAATAAAATGTTGATTGTGATTTGTGATCTGTGCCTCAAGGTAACAGTGGTTGAAGCATGGAAGCTTCTCTCTATAGAAGTTTTCTGGCTAATAAAGAATGATAGGATTAGAATACCTTCATTTTGCAACCACTGATAAACGAGTGGATTTAGGCAACAGCCGTCTGTGACTGTTCACATCACAAAAAGAGAGATAACTAGATATTAGGAGCCTCCTGTGAGAAATACAAAACATCACCTATGAAATCATTTTATCCTCTCCTCCCCCACTAAAAAGCCAACTTTAAATCTGACCAAACTCTTCTGGATTGAAATACGAAGGCCAGTTTAAAGAAAATACAAGAACCAGAGGAACCCAACTCTATGGGGAGGTAGTCAACAAAATTCAGACTGGCAAACTTGAAAAGACCAACCATTTGGTATTGTCAGCAAAAAAATAGTAAAGGGAAAGAATAAAAACAAGAAGAAAGGAAGAAGGCCTGTAGATCAAAAGAGACATAAGAGACGTATCAACCATTGCTGTGTGTGGACTTATTTGGGTCCTGAATCAAACACTCACACTTAAAATAGTTAATACAGTTGGGGAAATATGAACACTGGTTATTTGATGATTTTAAGGAATTATGATTAACTTTGTAGGTGTAATAAAAGTATTATGGTTAAGTTTAAAAAAATGAGTCCTTTTAGAGATACATACTATAATACATGTGGATGAAATGATACATCTTAGATTTGGTGAGGTCACAAAGTCCAGTGTTGTTTGAGCTCTTTAGCTTAGTGTCAAGAAAATCTCTGCCTAGTCCACTGAATTACACTGTATTGTAGCTTCCCTGTTATGTTTTGACTTCTCAAAAGCATCCATTTTATTTCTTGGACATGTTAATTTAAACATTGTAAGGATTAGCTTATTTTGGTTTATTGATGCACTGATTTCTGACCTTGGCTCACTGCAACCTCCACCTCCTGGGTTCAAGCGATTCTCCTGTCTCAGCCGCCCAAGTAGCTGGGATTACAGGCACCTGCCACCACACCTGTCTAATTTTTTCTATTAGAGATGGGGTTTTACCATGTTGGCTTGGCTAGTCTTGAACTCCTGACCTCAGGTGATCTGCCTGCCTTGGCCTCCCAAAGTGCTGGAATTACGGGCATGAGCCACTGCACCTGGCCTGATGCATTGATTAAACAAATGCTTGAGAGTGCTGCAATGCCAGGTCCTGTTTTAGGCACTTGAGGATACCACAGTGAATGAGACAGGCAAATAAAATAATTAAATCTCTGCCCTTTTGGAGATTTCATTTGAGTAGAGTGAGACAATAAAATAAATGAGCAAATTATAAAATGCATAGTATATTAGAAAATGGTAAGTCCTACATAGAAAATTAGGATATTATAAAACTAAAATTGGCTATTTAAAAATTTTTATATTTTTCTGAGTGTTCTTTCAAACTATTGCTGTGGCCTCCCAGTATTGCTATTTTCTTTTTTATTAGATTCCATGGATGTCAAGAAGGAGAATCAAGAGAAAACTCCTCAGTCAAGTACATCTTCTGTACAAAGAGGTAGGTTTTAAAGTAATTTAATACAACACAGTTTTCTTCCTCACTAGTGTTAAAATTAATTTTAAGTGCACATTTTCTTATTTTCTTGTTATACAATTTGTATACAGTAAACGTCTATAAATATAAAATCTAAGTAATAAGAAAGGTCAAAAATTGTATTTTATTTTGAAAATTTTACTTTGGTTTTATTCAGAGGTGAGTTGATATGGATTAAGTAAAAAGGTAATTTTGTGTATTTCAGTGCAAATTTTCCTAAATTATAGTTATCTAGTTATTAATTGCCATGTATTACCAATTTAAAATAATTTGATTATTAGCAAAAACTCTTCTAAAATTATAGTCAATGTGAAAGTTTTTTTTTTTATGGTCAGAATACAGTTCAGTGGTTAGGAGTTTGTAGGCATTGTGGAGGGTCTGACAGCCCCATCCTAGAATCCTGTTCTCACTCCTTAGCGGCCATGTGACCTTGGGCACATTACTCAACATCTTTTAGACTCTTCTTGTTCTTCTTTCTTTGAGCCAGAGTCTCATTCTGTTGCCCAGGCTGGAGTGTGGTGGCGCGATCTCAGCTCACTGCAACGTCTGCCTTCTGGGTTCAAGTGATTCTCGTGCCTCAGCCTCACAAGTAGCTGAGACTACAGGTGTGTGCCACCACGCCTGGCTAGTTTTTGTATTTTTAGAAGAGATGGGGTTTCATTATGCTGGCCAGGCTGGTCTTGAACTCCTGACCTCAGGTGCCTTGGCCTCCCAAAATGCTGGGATTACAGGTGTGAGCCACCAAGCCCAGCTCTTTTTTTTTCTTTATAACACAGGGATAATGATGGTACTTATCTCATGGTACTACTGGAAATAAATAGAGGAAATGCATTTAAAGCACCTAATATAATGCCTGTGCATATGGTAAGTGTTCAATAAATGTTAACTTTATTTATTAATTCTTGTTTTAAGTTCCTAATTGTGAACAGCCTGTGCATAATACTGCATCAGAGACACTCAGGAGATATAATGGAATCTGATGCATTGGCTTGCTCTTAAGGAAATGAGAAAATAAGTCATATGTACACAAAAGGCATTAACAAATAACATAGCAAACTATTGTTTTGCCAGACATTTCTAGAGATTTCTTGCCCCTTGTATTTCTGTTGTATCTGCCCTGCCAGCCCCACTGTGGAGCAGTCCATCCTATGACTTTCTGTTGCTACGAAGATTGCCTGTAGAGGTAATCCCCATGGAATTATTGTCTCTCACTATAGCTGGGCCCTCAGAGCTCCTTTAACTCTTTCCCATGGCCTTATTTGTTCTTCAGCTCTTCCTTGTGACCTCCATATCCTTTGAGGAAATGGAAACCATTGAATTAGACTGTTCTTTATCCCCACAAACTCCTCTCCATCTGTTTTAAAAAATATAACAGCTTTACTGAGATATAATTCACATATCATACAATTCACCTAGTTAGAGTGCACAATTCAATGGTTTTCAGTATGTTCACAGAGTTGTGCAGCCACCACCACAGTCAATTTTAAAACATTTTGATCCCCCTAAAAAGAAACCCTGAAGAGTATTAACAATACTCTTCATTTCCCCCTAGTGTCTCCTCTCTCCCCCAGCTCTAGGCAAATACTGACCTACTGCCTCTATAGATTTTCCCATTCTAGACAATTAAAAAAAGAGATTACTTAAATGATAGTCATCTGCAGATATTTCTCAGGCCTGGGCCCTAACATCCTATTTTAGAAATCAGTGAGTGACTACCAGAAGGTAAGCTCCAACAGAGCCAGAGTTTTCATCTGTTTTATTAACTGATGCGTCTGCAGTACCTAGGACAGTGCCTGAAACATACTGATGACCTGCTATGGGAATCCAGTCATGAACAATACAGATATGATTCCTGCCCTCTTTTATTGACTGACTGACTGACTGAGTGAGACAAGGTCTCACTCTGTCACTCAGGGCGGAGTGCAGCGACATGATCATGGCTCATTGCAGCTTTGACCTTCTGGGTTCAAGTGATCCTCCCACTTCAGCCTCCCGAGTATACGGGACTACAGGTATGTGCCACCATGCCTGGCAATTTTTAACAATTTTTTATAGAGACAGGGTCTCTGTATGTTTCCCAGGCTGGTATTGAACTCCTGGGCTCAAGCAATCTTCCCGCCTCTGCCTCTCAAAGTGCTGGTATTACAGGTGTGAGCCACTGCACCCAGCCTCTTACCCTCTTTGAGCTTAGTGGGCAAGATAGAAATTAACAGATGCCTAATTACAGGTGTGATAAATGCTGTGAAGTAGTGGACACTGATCATTCAGCTGAGAAACTTCTATCTCTAGGTATTTTGCCCATCTTCACATAGCTTGTGAATTCAGGGATAGCACTGATGGAAGACATAATTCTGATTTACTCTAGGGAAGACCAGGGGAGCTTGTACGGGTTATATTCAGTGCAAAAAGATGTTGGAGCTAATGTGTGGACTTGAATAGAATACAAGTAAAACAAGAAGTGAGACCATGGGCTTGTGTGAGTAACAATCAGATCACAAGGTTATGTATGTATCATATCAGTTCCCAGGGCTCTCTTTTGAGATTGAATACTGTGCCCACCCCAGTCTGTCAATGGAGACATGATGCGGAGTCAGACTGGGACCTCAGGCTTAACTAAGACTTTCTGACTATTTTGGCTTCTGGTTGGGAATTCCAATTGTGGTATTGATGTAGATGTGTCAAGTCTAAACTAAATTAGTAAAGCCTGGAGCTTTGTGTGTTTCTGCTGTGTTATTGGTAGAGTCCTTAGCACGTGGGGCAGCCAAGATGAACAGTTTTATCAAGATGATTAAGAATTTTGCCTTACGGAAAAAGGAAAAAAAAAAGAAAAAAAAAAAAAAAAAAAACCAGAGGCTCCAAATGGCAAATGCTGCATATGGTCACTAACTAGTAAATTATATCGTAGAGCACTAGTATAAAGGATTTGCTGGCTCAAACTGTAGCCCATTCAGACACAAATGGTAATAGAATATTTTTAAAATTTGTGTTATGGAGATGGATTAAGTATTTTCTAATATTATTGAAAAAATTTACAAATGTCATTGGTTTATGAAAGAGTATTCTTTGGGTATTCATTTCCTGCTTGTTATTTCTGACCCTCACTCTTTTCCTCCAGGGATGTCAGCTCTTCAGTGACATCCATCCATCTTAAGTAAATGTTTTTTTTTTTTTTTTTTTTTTTTTTTGAGACGGAGTCTCCCTCTGTTGCCCAGGTTGGAGTGTAGTGGCATGATCTTAGCTCACTGCAACCTCTGCCTCCACCTTCTGGGTTCAAGTGATTCTTCTGCCTCAGCCTCCTGAGTAGCTGGGAGGCAACTGCCGTGACACCCAGCTCTCTCTATATATTTTTTTGAGACAGAGTCTTGCTCTGTTGCCAGGCACGAGGCTGGAGTGCAGTGGCACAATCTCGGCTCACTGCAATCTCCGCCTCCTGGGTTCAAGCAATTCTCCTGCCTCAGCCTCCCTAGTAGCTGGGACTACAGGCGCACGCCACCACGTCCAGCTAATTTTTGTATTTTTTAGTAGAGATGGGGTTTCACCATGTTGCCCAGGATGGTCTCGATCTCTTGACCTCGTGATCCGCCCACCTCGGCCTCCCAAAATGCTGGGATTACAGGCGTGAGCCCCTGTGCCTGGCCAATTTTTTTTTTTTTTTTTTTTTTTTTTTTTAAGTAGAGATGGGGTTTTGCCATGTTGGCCAGGCTGGTCTTGAACTCCTGACCTCAAGTGATCCACCCGCCTTGGCTTCCCAAGTGCTGGGATTACAAGAGTGCGCCAGTGTGCCTGGTCCATTTTGTTCTTTTTTAGTGCTCTCCAAGATCATATGGTGGTAGAGCTTCACTTAGAATCTTGGGTCTCCTGATTTTCAGGTTAGTGGTAGGGGGAATCACTGAAACAGCTGGTCTGTTTAGTTTTGAAGCCATGGATTTTGGTTTTCACTTTTGACAAAGCTATTCCGTATTTAAACACCACTATGACTTCTAGTTTTTAACATGCCATTTATTGAGTGACTTACATATATGCCAATTTATTTAGCTCTCAGCATATCTAGTGCCATGTACATTACTTTTCCCATTTTATAAATATACATGGTACTAGATATGCTCTCAGCATAGTTCTCATAGCTGAGAGCATATCTAGTACCATGTACATTGCTTTTCCCATTCTTAACACTCTCTGATGCCTGATTTTCAATGCTAGTAGTGCTTGCTTCACATCATCTGGAAGTGGAATCAAACCCAGTATTTTCTTTTAAATGAAGCAGTCTCTTAGATCTATTAAATAAAAGCAAGGTGCAAAATGTTATGTATGACATGCTTAATACCACATACAATATGTATACATACAAATAGAAATGCATACACACATATGTAATGGTGGCACACTGGAGCTGGCTCACACCAGCTTAGGAGAGCCAATTCTGCACATCTTTTCCCAATTTCATGATTGGTGGTTTTACCTTGGCATCTTACAGTCAACCATGGTGGTCGTATTTAAACCACAGAAATCTGCAAACACTATCAGTCAGGTTTTTTGTTGTATTTTCCCGAAAGCTGGTTGTGGGTTTTTTTGTTTGTTTGTTTGTTTTTGTTTTTTTGCTAAGAGGGAGTCATCTAAGTATAATATCTTTTACAGGAAATATGAGAAGCTGGTAGACGTAGATTGTTCCAGGAAAGAGAACTGTCAAACCCAGTATTTTTATAGTGAGGAAATTTAACAAGAACATAGAAGGACCTCATGAATGATGAGAATTAAGCATCATATGAATTACTAGTACTTTCACTACTATCATCAAACCTTTTTCTCAGTGTGTTGACAGTCTGGCTGGCACAATGAATTGATATGTTCAAGCCAGGCAATGTGCTCTGCTTTTTGATCTTCTCCTCTAACATTATAGTACATCATGAAGACTAAGTGAGGAAGGACAGCAAGAGTCTGTAGAAAATACAGGTCATTAAAATAATCCATATTAGTGACTGTACTGATGACTGGCTTATTGCTTTGTTCTGCCACCATCTTCTTGTCACTCTGAATGGAGATCTAGTAGTCCATTGAGAAACTACTCTGGTTTCTGGACTTTTTCTTGTCATAAAGCATTGCAGGGGTGAAATTCTGTTTGACCACACACTAAACAGCTTCCCATGAATAATAAACAAGTGCCTTCATATTAATGGAATGAAGTGGTGAAAACATAGTTATTTAATAAATTTATGTTAGTGACAGATACGGGTAGACTTTGCTATTACTTTTTAACAGTTTCTTTAGTTATTTCTGACGTCCACAATTTTAGAATCACTGTGTTGTAGTCCACGTTACATTGAGAGTATCTAGGTTATAATTTATATCTGAACCATTATTATCAGGATATTGTCTTATTTTTTATTTTTATGCTGTTTATGAAATGTACATCAGGACATTTGCATCTACTCTTTTGGAAGTTTTTTTTTTTTTTTTAAGAGGCATGGAACTAAAACCCATTTTAATCCTGAAAGTTGTATATACTAAAAGTTACATTGTGTATGCTTTACAAAACTATTTTGTACATGTGTTTTTCCAGATGATTTCCACTGGGAGGAGTATTTGAAAGAGACTGGGTCTATAAGTGCTCCTTCAGAGTGCTTCCGTCAGGTATGCCAAAATTCTGTAGATGTTTGTTAAACTATTAACTTGTTGGAGGATGTCTGTGTGATTGTTAGATTCTGGTAGTGTGAGGAGACAGTGGAATTGTGGTATTTGACACTTAAGAGCCAGATGGTCTCTTTGCATTCATTAATTAAGAACTTCTGTATGTCAGGTATACTAAGCTTTATGATTGCCCATCTGGTGGGAGAGGCAGACATGTGAATAAATAATGATGAGAAGTGTGATAACTCCATACTGGAAGGGCTCACAGGAGAGACACTATTTGAGATGGTTGGAATAGGGGAAAGGATATTCCAGGCAGAGAGAACATCCAAAGTCAAGACACAATGGCATGAAAGAATCTGAGTATTAAGGAATGACATGGGATGGCGGAAGCACAAAGAGGATAGAGGCAATAATGTGAGAATGAGGTTAAAGGTGTGGGGGCATTAAAACTGTGCAGAGCAGTTGGACTTTATTATAGGCAGTGGTGAGCTGCTGGTTGGCTTATTTCAAGGGGAATGGCTTAATCAGATTCCTACTTTAGAAAGGCACTCAGGGAATATTTTAGAGTCTGTATTTGGGTTGCCTGGAAGTGGACAGATGAGTGAGAACAGCAGCGGGCAGTGTTTTTATGCTTCATGTCAAGCCAAGGAGAGAGTTTGAAGGTCTTTTCCCTTGACCTTTATAGCTCAGACCTCACTCATCATCCACTGTGACTGTTATTTAAAATGTTCCTCAGGTATTCTGGTGACATAGCTGACCATGTGTCTTTTCTTATAGTTGGTACATTTTAACCAAATTTTATTTATATATATAGTCTCAGATTCCACCTGTGAATGATTTCAAAGTTGGTATGAAATTGGAAGCCCATGACCCTCGCAATGCTACTTCAGTATGTATTGCTACAGTTATTGGAGTTACTGGGGCCAGGTTACGATTACGGCTGGATGGTTGTGACAATAGAAACGATTTTTGGAGACTTGTCGATTCCCCAGACATACAACCTATTGGGACATGTGAAAAGGAAGGAGACTTACTTCAACCTCCACTAGGTAAGAAGAAACAGTTTTAAAAATAGCATATTCTTTCTTTCTTTTTTTTTTTTTAAATAGCATATTCTTTCTAATGTGATATTCAATAGAAATGGCTTTAAGTGGCTTTAAAAAATTGATTTTCTTGGGCATTCTTGCAAATAGATGGTCAGATGGTTACTGTGGAGAATGTATGATGAGAGAGGAACTCAGTACCATCTGTTGTGGAGTTTTGCTTATGTACATATTTGGCATGTGTGTGCCGAAGGTTCCACACTCCAGGGCAAAACTCATGCTAGGTCTTCAGACTTGAAATGTCAAAGCCAGCTCTACTAGATTACACATGCAAATTCAGAACTCCTTCTGGGGAAGAACTTTGTAGCATTTGATACAAGGCACATGCTCTCCCAGTATTGTCCACTGAGCCATTCATCAATGGGGATAAGAATAGGGGAAGGGTTTGATTCCACATTCAGGTTCCAGTTTCAAACTCAAGAATTTCATTTTACCTACAGTGGAAAGAAATCAGAGTAAGGGGGCAGGAATTAGTACCTTTAGGTCTTTGAAAAGGAGAAAATGGAGGTTTTAGCAAAGATTTTAAGGTACAAAATATGTATGTACCTTAATTCTGGCCAAATTTTTCATATTTTAAAATAAAACAAAGTCTAGTTAAGCATTTTATGGTCATTTTTAAAAAATAAAATTACTTCTTAGACTTTGTTTTATTTAAAAATATGAAAAGTAAAAAGGGTGCAGCTAATTTGGGGCAACATTTTTCTTTTAAAAATTTAAGCATACCATGATACTCTGTAGGAAAGAAATGATTTAGTTTATTTAGTTGCTGTTCTACACTTTGAGTGAATGGTGGATATTGATTTTTGTTTGGTTCTTTACAGTGCTGAAAATGAAAATTCCTTGTTGCAAAGCATAATAAAAGAATGGATTTTGTTTGTTTTCCTATTAGTGAAAAATTCCTTGAGAACCGCAAATTTAAGATATTAACAATAGCCCCTCTTTTTAGTAATACCTCTTTTTTTAAAAAATTTATTCTACTTTTGGTACAAACTATATCTGGCATTTCTCCCCATGTTATCCCTCCCCACCCTGCCCTCCCTCCCCACCCCCAGTTGTCTCTCCCCTACCCCCCTAACTGTCCCCTGTGTGTGATGCTCCTCTCCCTGAGTTCACGTGTTCTCATTGTTCAACACCCACCTATGAGTGAGAACATACGGTGCTTGGCTTTCTGTTCTTGGGTCAGTTTGCTGAAAATGATGGTTTCCAGATTCATCCAAGTCCCTACAAAGGACACAAACTAATCATTTTTTATGGCTGCGTAGTATTTCATGGTGTATATGCACCACATTTTCTTTGTCCAGTCTATCATTGATGGGCATTTGGGTTGGTTCCAGGTCCTTGCTATTGTACACAGGGCTGCGATGAACATACGTGTGCATGTGTCTTTAGAGTAGAACAATTTATAGTTCTTTGGGTATACAACATCTTTATTTCTGCCTTCATTTCATTATGCTGTCCTTATTCTATTTGTTTGTTATAACTATTTTGATTTAAAAAATATATATGTATATATATATATTTTTTGAGATGGAGTTTCACTCTTGTCACCCAGGCTGGAGTGCAATGGCACAATCTCAGCTCACGTCAATCTCCGCCTCCTGGGTTCAAGTGATTCTTGTGCTTCAGCCTCCCGAGTAGTTGGGATTACAAGTACCCGCCACCGTGCTTGGCTAATTTTTGTACTTTTAGTAGAGACCAGGTTTCACCATGTTGGCCTGGTGGTCTCAAACTCCTGACCTCAGGTGATCTGCCCACTTTGGCCTTCCAAAGTGCTGGGATTACAGGCGTGAGCCACCATGCCCGGCTAAAATATTTTTTTTTTTTTTTTTTTTTGAGACAGAGTTTCGCTCTTGTTACCCAGGCTGGAGCGCAATGGCGTGATCTCGGCTCACCGCAACCTCCGCCTCCTGGGTTCAAGCAATTCTCCTGCCTCAGCCTCCCGAGTAGCTGGGACGACAGGCACGTGCCACCATGCCCAGCTAATTTTTTTTGTATCTTTAGTAGAGACGGGGTTTCACCATGTTGACCAGGGTGGTCTCGATCTCTTGACCTCGTGATCCACCCGCCTCGGCCTCCCA